>OU343220.1:325823543-325904726 GCA_910596185.1 Chrysanthemum makinoi | reverse complement strand
CCCCGAGTTGGAGAACTTCAACACGCTCTTTGATTTGAAGCGTATGGAAACAAGGAGTGTAGTAATGTACTTGATCTAAATTTTGGTTGAGGTTCTGGTTGGGGCTCAGGTATGTCGTGATCCTCACCACCAGTGTATGTAAAGTGATCAACGGTTTTCTCGATTGGTGGTGTGGTTTCAATCCTTGGTTGATCGGATGGTGGTGGCTGTGTAGCTTGTTGTGTAGTGGTGATAACCTGCTTAACCATTTGTCGAATCATTGGATGGAGTTGTCTTCTTAACAGATTTTGTTGTTGACATAGGTGTTTCTTATGTTGATGGAGGTGATGATTGCGATGATGATTTGGGTTTGGTGGAAGTGTCAAGAGGTGTTTCGGAAGAGGCTGTTGAGTTTGTGTATTGGATTGTCAACTATGTAGTTGTATGATTCCTTCTTAAACTTTTCCTCTTCACTCAAGCGGCTTCTTCACCTCTTTTCAGCATCGATTCTTGTTCACACCACCAAATTATCATCATCAGTGACTCTTTCATCCTTATCATGATCGTACTCTCCTTCGTCATATATTTCCACATCTTCACCATGCTTTTCTTCTTGCGGTTGTTTTAGTTGTTGTTGTGGTTGCTTCATTTCAATAGTTGTAGTGACAGTGAAACCCTGATCCTTACCGGGTTGATTAACCGGATCGGATGGGGTAAGAGATGTTTGCAATTGATCTTTCATAAGTGAAGGACTACTGCTTGACCCTCCTACCCCACCAGGTTGATTAACCGGAAAGGTTGAAGCATGGTATTCCGTCCTTTTCTGCTTTAATGACTTACGAAATTGTATTTCCTCATCCATTGAATCTTACTCATCATCAGGATGACTTTGTGAGCATGAATTTGAATGGATGCTGCAGAAGGATGTCCACAGCAATTCTGCAAGATGATTATGAGCATATGAAGTTGTTGAAGATGACACGGAGATTGTTCTTGCTAATTGTTTTGTCGTATCCACTTTGGGAATGTGTTTGCCATCAAGAGCTCTGTTGGGGCATTGTTGATTGCTTGATTTGCACCATTTTGTGATCGAAAGACATTAGACAAAAAGACAGACATATGGAAATACAATGTGTTTGTTTTAGTCTGATTGATTATCTAATTCCTTGTTTGATGGTAACATGTTTATGTTAGTTACAAGTCCTAAGTCACATTATTCCAATTGATCGAAGTTGATGTGATAAGTTACGTGAACATGTTAATTTTGAAATTTCAAAGTCCAATTTTTCACTTAACACACAACATATAAACATTTGTAATAGTGACTTATGAGTAACATTTAACAAGTAACATATGCATAATAGGCCAAAATGTAGTGAACAGTGGTTTATGTGTATCAAGGATCCTTATGCGTAAGAAAGGAGCTTATGCGTAAGAGTAAGCTAAAGCGTAAGACCAAGCTTGTGCGTAAGAGTTTCTTCGGCTGTAGGACAAGTTCAAAGGCTTTAGGCTTGCGCGTAGGAATAAGCAAGATGTTACGCGTAATGTTTACTCGTAAGAGTAAAGCTTATGCGTAGCAAGCCTTGTTTACGAATATCTTTCCAAGATACGCATTACTCCCTGTAGACCTCTTATACGTAACATGTTAAACATAAACATGAAAACTTGATTGCAGTTAATTCCAAACATCTTTTAGATCACAAAACAAGCATAAGAACATATAAGATACACACAGAAAGACTTAGGCGTAAAATTACTCAAACCCTAAACCCTTACTCTACGCGTAAGAGATATAGCTACACAAATCAAACAAGAATATTTTTGGAGTGTCCTAGATGTCATATTAGTGCAATGGAACAAGATTTAACACATTTCCACCATATAATCAGAAGATTTATGGGAGATGAACCCTAAAAACCTAAAACTTAAATTCATACAGTTTAGATGTTTCTAGGCTAATTTATAGGTTCAAAAACATGCATATAAACTTATTCTAACACTTTCTTGACTACCTAATAACATGTCACTGAATAGAAAAGCCCTAGATGAGCGCAAGAACCTTAGAATTCAAATTAATGAAATTTAAGATTCAGGATGGTTTTGGACGATTGAAACAAGTTTAATAGACACTAAGAAAGGTTTTAACACAACTCATTTCAATCCAAACACTTTTATGCATAAACACCCAATTCGTTTGAATGAACAATTTTCCAAAATCAGTTTAAAGAGTTTTAACCGTTGGATTTGAAAGATTTTTGAAATCCTTGTTTAGAATCTTGATCAAAACAATTTAGAACTTACAGATTATGAACAACTTGAACGGATTTAGAAGATTTGATTTTGGGCCGTTTGATCTTGGTTGTTTAGGAGTAAATGATTTTGTTAAAATTAATTTGCCAAGTTGACACATTCAGTCCCTTAACCTTAAAGAGGGTCCAACCAAGATCCTTTAACTTCCGTTTAGGTTAGACAAAACACATGTAAGGAAAGAAACTTAACGACACTCCCCCTCGACTTTTAAAATAATGAATTTTAAAGACATTTGAGTCCGAGGAGAGTATATGACAAGAACCGTATCCACCATTTTGGAAGAAACAACATATTTTAGAAAACATGGAAGTACAAGGTTTTATGAAACTGAAAAATATTTACTTTCTCCCCCTCAACACTTGTTCGAGAAAAATAGTGAAAGATTTGATAGAACAGAGTGTTGAATGAAGATTTGTAATTGCGATGTTTGAAAGAATTTAGATAGAAGAATATTTTTGAGATTTTCTGATTTTATATTTTTGTATTTTGTTTTTGAAAAATATTTACAAAAGAGGTTTTGGTGTTTGACTGGTTTTTAAGAATGTTTTAAGAGTTCATCCAGTTCCTCTTGAGTCAAACACCGCATACCAATCCGGTGGACCAACTCATTAAACCTAGCAAGAGCTAAGGCTTGGGTTAGAAGATCTGCCAATTGGTATTCTGTACCCACAAAGTATAATTCAACAGTACCCTGTTCCACGTGGTCCTTGATAAAATGATATCGAAGATCGATGTGCTTTGATTTTGAGTTTTGAACTGAGTTGCACAAGATCGCAATAGCACTCCGATTGTCGCAGTACATCGGGATTCTGTCAAATACATAACCATAGTCTTTGAGTTGTGTTCGCATCCAAATGACTTGAGCACAACACGCCGACATGGCTACATATTCTACTTCGGTTGAGGACAGCGATGTACAATCCTGCTTCTTCGATTGCCATGACACCGGTTTATCACCAAGAAATTGTAGTGCTCCTGAAGTACTTTTCCGCAAATCTAAGCATCCTGCGTGGTCGTCTGAGAAAAGCGATTAGTTCAAAACCGAATCCTTCGGATACGGATCCCCAAATTAATGGTTCCCTTGATGTATCGGAGGATTCTTTTAGCCTCAGAGAGGTGGGTTTCAATTGGTCTCGACTGATAACGGGAGCAAAGATATACGGCAAAAACAATATCAGGTCTGCTAGCTGTTAGATACATGAGAGATCCAATAATACTTCGGTATTTGGTAGGATCCCCTAATTTCCCATGTAAATCAGCGTCTAGCTTCTTAGTAGGAGCCATTGGTGTGGCATAGGTGTCACAGTTTTGCATTCCAAATTTGTTTAAAAATTCAAGGGCATATTTGGACTGACTCAAGAAAATACCACGGGGTGATTGATGAACTTGCAGTCTTAGAAAGAACGTAAGTTCACCCATCATGGACATTTCAAAATGTTTCTTCATTAGTTTTGCAAAAGCGATTGAGTACTTTTTATGTGTTGACCCAAAAATGATGTCATCCACGTAAATTTGAACAATTAAGATATGTGCCCTATGATATTGAATGAAAAGAGTTGGGTCGACCGAACCTTTGGTAAAATGATTGGCAATGAGAAAAGATGATAGCTTATCGTACCACGCCCAAGGAGCTTGTTTGAGACCATACAGAGCTTTGTTCAGTTTGTAGACATGGTTCGGGAACTATAGATCAACGAATCCTTCGGTTGGTGACATAAACCGTTTCTTTAAGTTGCCCATTCGAAAAAACAATTTTGACGTCCATCTGAAAGACCGTTATATTCATATGAGCCGCGAACGCGTGAAATATCCGAACGACCTCAAGGCGAGCAACCAGGAGCAAATGATTCTTCAAAATCAATACCCTCTTCCTGTCGATAACCCTTAGCCACCGGCGTGACTTGTTTCGATTACGTTCCTTCCAAAGCATCAATTTTTCTTCCAAATCCATTTGAGACCAATGCGTAAACCCTGTTGGTCTTTCAAACATTTCCTATACTTCAAGACGTTTGAATTGGTTGAGTTCTTCTTGCATGGATTCAATCCAGGTGTCCTTTGTTATTGCGTCTTTAATGTTTTTAGGCTCAGATTGACAGACGGTGAGTGCATAAATGCAATGTTCACCGTCTGTGTGAAGATGTTGTCTCGTCTAAATGCCGGTTGATTCGGGTTGCCAATGATATTCTCAAGAGGATGGTCTTTTGTCCAACGATGTGTAGAGGGTTGATGGTGGTATACATTGTGCAATTCGAGGATTCAAATGGCTTGTAGATGATTCGCGACATCGGTGCAGCGATCTCATTAGCAAACGGAACGCATTTGGATCAAAATCTATGGGTGGGGTACATCATTGAACATCATCACCGGTTCCGTCGTTGGATGCACGGTTTGTTCAACTGTTGTTGTAGAGTCAACGGTGGTGCTTCTTCAACGATAGTTGTTGTAGCAGTGTATCGGGTATAAGAGTATTATCGGGTTGAGCATCGAAACAATGGATACACCGGAGCACGTTCATCAATATCGTCCATTGAACGGAGGAGACAAATAGTCTTTCCATTTGTTGACGAGTAAGTTGAGGGCTTAGTTCGGTGATGATGGGGTTTGAGGAAGTTTAGCGGTTGTGACCGGGTTCCAAGTGTTATACTCGAAACCATAGTGAAGAAGTTTCAGAATCAACTTCCCCCAAATGACAACCGTCTTTAGTAGATTTGAAACTTTGATGAAGTCTAAATTTCCTCTAACTTTTGAAGGTTTCAGTATGCAGCGGAATTTGTAGATGAGCAGTAAACCACACAAAGAAAATCGACTAATTAGGAAAATCCGTTCGAGGGTAACATGCCAAAAATCAACAAGATCTTCTCACGTATGTAGACGCATCACACCAAACAAACCACGAAAGATGAAATGATACGACTTTCCCCTGAATGTTGTGGTCTTTCAGAATACTAATCACCTGTGAATATGCAATAACTCGATGCCAAGACCATGTGTGAGGCATCTTAACATCATATTTGGGTAACTTCACACAAGATCACCCGTGAAATTGAGACGATAACACCAAATTGAGACGTTTGAGCCACATATCGTCTTATTTCTTACCCCTAATTGAAGAAATTCAAGAAGGCATTAGGTTTTCGCAAAGAAGCATGTAGAAGAACAAGGAATCAATGACCACCTACACACTCTCTCCCCCTCGATGTTTTCAATGATTCAGAATCATACACCACGTATGTTGATGATGAATTGAAGACATCGAAACCATGTATAAGGAGACAGCGAAACCATGTATGTCCAATTGATCGAACAAGTGTGAAGTACCAAAAATATTTCGAGAGAGTCAACTACTGATAAAACTTCTCTGTTCATAATGTTGATCATCAGCCGTGACATTGTTGTAGGAAACACTTTGTTCTTCTGTTTTCAGAGATTCGATTGGAGGTGCAGCTACGATAACGGTTGTTGTTGTAGATTCAGATGTATCAGAAATTAGAGTGTTATCAGGTTGTGCAGCGGAAACATGCGATACATCAGAAGCACGACTTTAGACAAAATCTTTAACTAGAGGAGCAAGCAATGTTTCCAATTCTTGACGATTAAGTACAATGGTGGAGCAGCTGATGGATCATTAAATTTTAGACGGTGAGAAACGGGTCCTAAGCTGTTTTGCAGTAGGATCCATAGTTGTTGTACCTGCATAGAAAAATAGAAGGGAGGCAAGAAAGAGAAAAACATGGATCCCCAAGTGTAACGGGTTCCGATGTTAGAAGCATAAAGATGTAGTTTCAATTATCTTTTTGACACCTGAACATGCTATTTTGATGATTTCCTTTCCTTCCTCAGGGATGGATGTTGTGGGTATCCCACTCGTTTTGGTGCAACTACTTAGTATCTTGCCTGTAGGAATCCACCTAAGACTAACAGTTTTGAAAATCCTACCTGTTGGTATCCATAAGGTTAGATCTAGGGGATGTTGAAACTTCTTTTGGGAAGAGTCTGCGTCCTATATTGATCCACCTATTAGGTTTCCGACAGATTACTTTTAGATCAACGGGTTTATTTCTAACTGTTTGTTGAGTTAACTTATGTTTTGGTTTGCGACTACAGGTAGTGTTCAGTAATACACTCGAAGGTGATACACTAGGTCGTGAACCTAAGATTCCATCCTTTTGAAGAAGTGCCCTTTTCCTAGCCTTTTCTAGATCATAGTTCTTGTATGCGTCATTTGAATCATATGAATTTTTAATTTTAATGCTCGGTTTAGACACAGTGTTCGAACTAATCCTAGATTTTCCAGGAGCAGCCACATGTTGAGGTTTAACAGAAACATGTATAACAGAAACAGGTTTAACATAAACATGTTTAACAGAAACAAAATCATTATTCGTTGGCCCGAAATGTGGAGTGACTGGTTTTGTCAAATGATTATTCTCAACAACTTGGGAG
This sequence comes from Chrysanthemum makinoi, assembly GCA_910596185.1. Classification (NCBI taxonomy): domain Eukaryota; kingdom Viridiplantae; phylum Streptophyta; class Magnoliopsida; order Asterales; family Asteraceae; genus Chrysanthemum; species Chrysanthemum makinoi. The sequence continues at coordinate 325,897,994 of OU343220.1, read as the reverse complement.
GCAAACCGTGGTTTTGAAGATTTTGATCGTTCAAATTTAAATGCAGTTGGTTGTCTAACTCTTGATTGATTTCGATTGGTTGAAGAGCGATTTCCCAAGATTGTTGGTTTTGTAAACTTAGTATCCACACTCTTGCCGGTTAATCTTCTCGGTTTGTTTTGTAAAGCAACATGTGCAAGCCCCTTTGCTTGAATTTGAGCCTTTAAATGCTCATTTTCCTTTACTAATGTATCCACACGATTACTTTGTTCATTTGAATACTGACCATTGTGTTCTGAAGAAAAAGATTTGTTTTGTGATTTAAGTTCAAGAGAGATGCAATGTGCCTCTAGTTTTGAAAAATCTTTATGGCTGAGCAATGGTCATTTGAGAAGAATGATTTGATTCAGAGTTTGATTTGGCGTTTGGAGTTGAATTGTTAACAAGTAAGGGCTCGGACATGAGATAGTTGTGCGGACATTGTGCAACACAACTGGTCAACCTCTCCTTCATTACTAAATTCAGATTGCTCAGTATGTTTGTGTCGCATTTGCGGTCGAATATGATCAACGATGGATTGTACCTCGACTATCGATTTCGTTTCAGTGTGTCATAGGTGGGTAAGATATCTTCCTCAACCATTTGATCTTCGTCAGGTTGGGCTCGGATGTCGTAGTTAAGTATGATATCTTCTCGGATCGCTCGTCATCTCGCTTTTTCCAATGCTACAACCTCATTGTCCGCATTAGATAGTTGCATAATCACAACATTCTCAACGTCCATTTGAGTATTCCTGTCATGTACATCAATTCTTTCACCTTGCACGGTACGCGGATATCGGGAATTTGATGATGTCGGCGCTTCAATGCGAGCCGAGCCATGTATCCTTCTTTCAATGCCACAAATGTAGCTTCATCTTCAGAATCCATTGCTCTCCCCTGCGGTAAGAATCAAAGAGAAGAAAAGGTCAGCGAAGTCGATATACAGTGAGGCCGATATAGTAAATTTCAATTTCCTACAAAATAATTTTGAAAAAATTTTGACTCTCAAAATTTGAAATTCACTATAAAATTCAATTCTAAGGTTGAAAGAAAATTTTGAGTTATGACAATTTTGACGCAAAATTTTCACAGTTAAACCAAAATTTGAATCTCGCGTAAAAATTGAACGTTTAGTCTCATCGAAAAATTAATTTTTTTTTGATAACTTGTGTTGATGTATCTTTGTAGTCGAATGAAACTTTGTTTGTTAAAGAAGTCCTTAAGCGTAGAAAACCAGCTTATGCGTAGAAAGAACCTTATGCGTAGAAAAAACCTTACGCGTAGAAAGAGCTTACGCGTAAAAACACCACCTTACGCGTAACAATGAGACTTACGCGTAAGAATAGCTTACGCGTAGACTTGGTGTAACCTTAGCTTATGCGTAAACCAAATACTTATTAGTAAGAACCTTATGCGTAATATTTTCTTAGGCGTAAGACTTGCTTATGCGTAGAAAATGCTTACGCATAAGATGTTTACTAAGTAAGCTTTTATGCTTATCGTAAAACTAGGGTTTAACCCAAAACCTTTACACTATCACAAAGTGTAAAAGATATCAAAGTCAAAGTGTTTTCAGGCTTATCCAAGCAAGAAAACACCGAGTAAAGCCAAGAAACTGAAGATCAAGCCAAGGAAATCTTATGCGTAAGTTTAGGGTTTCCTTACGAGTAGAAAAATACCAAAAACTGATTTTATGCCCAAAAGTGTTTAGAAACTTGATTTTTATGATGAAATAGCTTCAATATCACCAAAATAACAAGAAAGTTTAAAACTTGATGATCCAAAACTCTTTTTCACCTTACGAGTAGAAAGAGGTACATGAATGAAATCAAGCTTAAAAACACGTCTACACTCGTAAAGTTTCAAACTTTTTGTCAAAAACTGATATTTTAACACCTAAAAATGTTGAAAGTACAAGAATCTTGGATTGAAAAGTGTAAAAAATGAGTTTTTAAGCGTATGAAAAGTGAAAAACGTGAGACCTTACGAGTAGAACAAAAACAAACCGTTTCACCCAACTAGATGGCGAATGATACCACTGTTAGGTCACCATATTAGTAACACAAGCATCAATAGAAGAAATAGATGAAGAGATGATCGGTTGGACCCTTATCCAAACACACGAAATAATGAGAGAAAGGTTAAAGCAAAGAGTGAAATAGAAAATAGAACAACCAACCCTCAAGTGAGGGTTATTACATAGTATTTATAGGAGAGGGAGCTAGGGCAACACTCCTAGTCCTTTCCTTTCCTTATTGGACTTGGGCCTAGGCTTATGGGCCTTCTACATAAGCCTAAGCTAATAACAAACATAAAGGACATAATTAAGCTAACTATTACATATGAATCACTAACACTTGAATTAGGTTTAGGAGTGATTCCAACAGATAGTTATGTTTTTCTCTTTACATGCAGGATTATAAAGTTTCTTATCCATTTTCTCCCTAGTGACTTCATCTGATTTCTTATCTTCCTTAGTGCACTCAGCGCAACTAGGTTTCTGCCTAGGCTTAAGGATTTCATTACCATCATAAAGTACCTTATGAGCATTTCTAGCCCTTTTAATGACCTCTGGATTTGGTTCCTCAACCAGGGGAATACTATGCTTATCTGCGACTCGTGTTTAGTGATCAAGTGAGCGTCTGAATGGTATTCCTTATGCATGCACAACTTATTTTCAAGCTTGTTTTTCAAAGTTTTAGATTGGAAAAATCATTTAAAAGTTTTGATTCCTTAGCATTGAATTCTTGCTTAAGCATTTTCACATTTTCTTGAAGTTCTTGTTTTGCTTAGCAGTTTTAGAAAGCTTTTCTTGTAAGGAGTTTAACTCTTGTTTTAATACTTCTTTTCTAAAATTACTTTTTCTAATAATTGTACGCATTTGGTCATCCATTTCCCGCTCACGGGTAGTTAACTCAAACTTAGCACGTTGTTCATAAATAGCAACTTGTTGTTTATAGGCATTCGGTTCGAGATATGAGAATCATCAGGGGCACATGCAGTGTATTCATAAAAAACATAGTCATTATTGACTGTGGAAGGTGCATTACTTGGTACAACCTCACTTTCACTTTGCATCACATATTGATCATATGGGACAATATTGCTATTACCCTCATCATCAATATCTGGTTCATAAGTTTCAAGAGATTGTACTTTATTATGCATCTTTTGCTCATCAACTTCATCATATAGTTTTAATACCTCTAAGATGATTGATTCTTTGGATGAACCAGCTTGATGTGATGATGAGACCTTAGGAGAGACCATTGGAGAAATTCTAGCCATGAAAATTGTTTGTGCAGTAGGTTCATCATCGACGTCAAGTGCGTATGCATCCGATCGGCTGACTTGAAAGGCATTCGATGATTGTGACCTATCTCCGGAATTGGTACGCTCATCCACATCTGCATAATATGTCTTGGCATTGCCCTTAGTAAGAAACAACAACTCTTCTTCATCCAAAACAACAACATTATCCTAAGCTTGCACAAGTAACATCTTGTCTCTGAATTACTCTGCATTTTGAGGACGTTTTGGAGATGTGCAGTTCCTTGCTATATGTCCATCACCACCACAGTTGTAGCACTTAATTAGCTTAGCTTGACCTTGATTTCCATTCCTTCCCCGATTCTGATTTGCAATATAACCTCTACCAACTCCACCTCTTCCCTGTTCATACTGCCTTTCTTGAACTGGTTGCACCACAACCTTCCCATCTCTAACAATAGCTTGATTGTGTGGATTGGATGTTGTTCTGAGGTTATTGTTGGTGTGTGGGAAAGAGTTCATGTTTTGACTAACCATGAGAGACAGTTGATTGATGAAGTTTTCCATGAGTGTGTTTGTGTCGGGAGGCTTATGTAAAACCCTAAAATCTCAATCGCGTGAAATGACAATTTTGCCCTCAAACTTAAAATTTTGCAAACTCGGGAAACACTTCAACATCGTTTAACAAATTATCTCATTAATAATATATGCACATTATGAAATAATAAACTTATGTTATAAATTAAATGAACATGAAGGATTTAATCCTAAGTAACTAATTAGCATACCAAATGTACACATATTAATTTGGACTACAAAGAGGACTAAGTACATGATTTGAAGATAAGTATGGAAGTTACAATTGGTCTCCCCCCCCCTCCTAAATGGCCGGCTCATGAGGCTCCCCTCATTAATTCACAAATCAATTTCATTAAAATCCCATTTACCATTTCCTCTTCATTTCAAAAATATCAAGAAACCCTAAAACCATTTTCTCTCATCTAAGTGGCGGCCATCCCTTGTTCTTCATCATTTTGATCCGAAAATTATACAAACAAAAGGTTCCTTGGAGGCTCGTGATAGTGTATGATCGATTGGTGTACGTGGAGATTGTGTTTGGTTCGAAATTAAGCTAGGTCGTGGGTGGTGAATTGTAGCCGTGGGTTTGGTGTAAGCCAAGGAGGCTTGGGTTTGATCATTGTGGTTCGATTCTTGTTTCTTTGTCACGTGCACGCTACGAGGGTAACGCATCAACATCTCACACCTTCTCCTTTTTGGTTTCTCATTTCATACGTGGCCATGGAAGTAATTCTAGGGCTTGTATTTTCGAATTATAAGACACATAAAATCATGAATATAATTGTCACATGAAAGGATAACATAACTATACATACAACCTTGATCTTTAATCTATGTAATTCGAAATGGTATATGATGTATATATGAATGTGAAACTGATTTTGGAACCTCTTTAGGTCGACATATGTTTAATTGGTTAAAGGGTTTAATGTGCTTGTAAAACTATACTAATACGTATGTGATTTATGGATTCGATAATGAATGATTTACGGGTTGTTTTGATTTGGAATATGGGGCGTACATAAACTGATTTTGGGGAAGGATGATTCGAATTAAAATGTTATCATATAATGAGTCTTATAATCTTGTAATAATCGAGCTAAAACGGGTTAGAACGGATACGATAATTATGATCTAAAACTAGGGTTTTGTAATTCTTGAATTAATAAAGTTAAGGGGTTATTTTGTAAATTATGAAACTTAATGGGTTAACTTGTTAATATTGTAACTAAATGGATTTAATGAGTAAAATGAGTAACTTGCTATATTTACACTTTTAACCCTATACTTTACATTATTGACATTTTAAACCCTAAACTTTTGTAACTTGTCATAAATGATCCTTAAATCATATTAATACTCATTTTCATTATTTAACTATAGATAAGTGACTAAACCTGCTAAATATGGAAACCTGCTAAATATGGAAACCTGCTAATTATGGAAAGTTACTAAAAATAGAAACCTGCCTAAAATAGAAAGTTTCCTAAAATAGAAAGTTACTTAAAGTGGAAAGATTACTAAAACGGGAAACATACTAAAAATGGAAAGCCGTCTTAAACGAGTAATCTGATTCTTATAGAACGTTATTTAATTCATATAGGTTCCGGGCGACGAGATTGATCTCTTTCTTGATTTTACTTTCATTGTGTTTTGCTTGAATAAAGTACAGATATTGACCTTATCTCTTAAGGTTTCTCGTGATTCTTATACATCTTTCGATATTAGCTTGGCTATTACGTTGTACTCTAAGCCTCATGATTAGGGCTTCCCTATGACTTTGCTATGCTCCCTTTGATATGAACCTTTGATCTGAACCGTTGATATGAACCTTTGATATGAACCTTTGATATGAACCTTTGATATGAACCTATGATATGAAACTTTGATATGAACTTTGATATGAAATATGATATGAACCCTTATGATATGATATGAATATGCTTTGACCCTTCAGTTTGATACCCGAGCCAAAATATGTTTCCTAGTCAGGAAGGTAACCTTGAGGTGTCATTGATGCACCAATGGCATGACTCCAAAGTGTGCCAGTGATGTTGCACACCGTCCCCATTTTGATATGATTATGAGCTCACTATATGTATATGATTTGGCCATTATATGTTTTGGGTGATGGATGCATCCTAGATTTGATATGTTCGAGGGATTTGATCGAGTTGGAGCTTTGTTTGGTGAATGATGTCGGGTGCAATCCGCGTCTTCACAAATTGCAAGCTGCTACTCCATTTGTTACCGAGGTCTCCCTCCTATTATGTATGGTATTCCAGGTCACCCTCCGAATACAATGGCTACTATGATATGATATGATATGATATGTTCCGGGCTCGGTAGATTTCGATAACCACCTTACACTTTTGAGATACCTATATTGTACCTTCTACATTCCCCAACGCACCATATTCTGTGTACCCTTATATGACTCACTCTACTACCAAGATATATATATTCCATTATTTTGATCTGTCACTCTTATTCCGTTAATTCCGATTATCGTTCCATTCACGTACCGGGTTATTATATGTTATTGGATTTGATTATGATATTCATGTTTATATGACTACTGATTTCTCTGTATGATATGTATGTATACGATATAAGATTTACCTGTTGTCATCTGATGATATGCTATCTTACCGTTATGTGATCCTTTGAATTGTCTGGTAACCGTGCTTGTGTGAAATCGATTGTTGATCTGTTTATCTTTTGTACCTCGTTCGATTAATCTCGTGGACTATGACTATCCGTGGTGTCCTTATCTGCTTGTTGTTGACCTGCCATGTTTGCATTTCGGTTTATGCTGCGGTTGTTTGGGTAAATGGTTCAGCTTGTGACGTCTGGCTTGTTAACTTGTTTAATTGCCTTGCTATGCTCTAGTTCATTTAATTATATTGCTCATACTGTATTTCCTACTTGCTACGTGTGAATGCCATGTTTTGATTGCTGCTATGATACTTGTTATGTTTTCAACTAAGGGTTTTGACCTGTATGATTGCTATGCTCACTTAATAATTAATTGCTTCCGCTTTCTTGAAGAGTTCTGTTTGGTTTGTATGTATTTTGATTTCCTGAATTGATTGTATGCCATATATGTTGTGTGGATGCGACGCCTGCTATAATTGCTTATGTTTCAGTCTTGGATGCACGGGTTGTATGTGCTTGTATGCTTGTCTTGATGTTTTGCTTGGCGTTGGATTCTCCTTTGTTTATGTGCTTTGAATATCGGTATAATTGTGTTCTGCAGGATCCTCATTGACTCATTGTCCTCTTTTCATTGCGACCTTGTTCGGCTTCCTTATTTCATTCGCATTTCGATTTTATTTAGCTTTAGTTTTGTTATATCGTTCACTTTGGGCTTTTAAGCTCGGCGCATTTCTTTTCTGCGCAGGGGTTTTAGTTTGGAAGATGGGCTTCGATGGGCTGAGAGTTGGATTATCTGAGTGGACCAACCCTAGTTACCTTATTATTTGGACTTACTTTGAAGAGTTTTCATTTTGATATTTCATTTCATTTTGGTTATTGTATATTCTTTGTCTGTCAACTATTCATATGATTTGATACTTCATTCTAAGGTTTTCGTTTGCAAAGATTTTAATTGTATGTTCTGATATGACACCAGAATGTGACACTTCTACCCTTGTCGGGTTGGGGTGTTACAACTTATATGCAGGATCAGGGATGCGCTTGTAATTACCATTACCCATGGGTATGGCTTGAGAAGCTTTGGTGGTAATACCAACATTGGTGTAGAAAGCTGTTGAATCATTTGATGAACTTGTTTCTCCCTGGTTGATTTTGAACTGGTCAAGAATCCTTTTTTCAAACATAGCATGTCTTTCATTACGAAGAAGGAAGGCATACGGTGATTCATAGTTTTATTCTTCAATCCTTTGGTTAGCTTCACAGAGGTGACAAACTTGTGCCATTCGGGATTCATGTTTTTCACAAACTTTGAGTTCAACTGAATATTTGGCATAGTCATTTTGATATTCCTCATGTCATTGACAAGCTTGTGGAATCTCACGTAATATTCATAGACTATCTCATCAGGTTTCATCTTGAAATGCTCAAATTCATCATACAGTTGTGATTCTATGTCTTCCTTAGTTAACTCCGGAACTGAGAGAAGCATCTTGACATTATCCCAACGCTTGGCTTTAGTGTTGTGATTGATAAGCTTGTAGATATCTTTTGGAAGACCACAAGTATAATGTTAGAGGCCACGATATCGACATCAAATCTCTTTTCTCCTTATCACTAAGCTCATCATACGTTTTTGGTGCTGTCAATCCAAAGATCATTGTTCCGTTTGCACAAAGAATATCAATTATGTCTCTGGTAGTCTCAATCACATAAGGTCCTTCATCAATTGATTTGAGAATGTTGACCCATTTTCTTTTCCCAGCAAACCGGTACAATCGATTCTTTGAGCCCATGAGTCATAATCATTCTGTCAAGCATAGGTGGACGAGTATCGATCCAATTTGAAGGCGTCACCATTTCTGAAGAAACGATAGTAGGAACGCTGTTTGACATGATTACAAGTTCTACGGGATTTTACTATTCTTTGATTAAACTAGGAAATTGATTCTTTCACGGGATTTTACTAAACCAAAATAACAACCGTAAAAATATAGCACGAAGAAGTGACAAGTCTCAATAGACAAGTAGCAAAACAGTCAACTCGCTTTGGTATCAACTTCGCTAAACAGGACAACTTCGGCAGATAAACAAGTCGCTTAAAGAACCAACTCACTTAATAGCCAAGTCGCATATAGAGACAACTCGCAAAATAGCCAAGTGCAAACAGAGACAACTTCAGCTTAACCACCAAGTCGCTTAAACTAACTTCGCTATTGTACAACTCCGCTAATAGCCGTCGCTTTAGAACTCAAGTTGCTTAAATAAACAACTCGCTTAGAACCCAAGTCGCATAAAGAGTCAACTTTCTAAATAGCCAAGTCGCATATACCAACTCGCTTCCAATAACAAAGCAACTAAACCGAGAAGAAACACCTCGAGACTCAACTCGCTTATTACAACTTTCACAAACAACCACTTTATCAATAAAAACAACCAAACCCAATGATTTAAGTCTTCCAATTCAAAACCTAAACACATATGATGATCCTAAACACAAAAGTACACACAAAATTCAAACTTTAACACTAGAATTTGTCCAAATGATTCAAACTCTCCTAAACACTTATAACCCCAAAACCTTATGAAATCCACCAAAACAAAGAGCATGAAAGATGAGTGATCAAACCATGGCTCTTGATACCAATTGTAAGATATAGGATTTTACAAACACATTAAACCATAATCATATGAGGCGTTAACAAAGTTTAGAGAGAGAAAGTTCTAGAGAGAGAAAGTGAAGAGAGTTGGGAACTATGTGAAACAAAGAAAAATGATATTGAAGCTCCAACCCTCTACCTTGGGAGTTAGAGAGTATATATAGTGTCTTACAAATAAACGCCACCTACGGGCTATGGATCAGGCATACATTAGGTAAAGACCCGTCCGTCCTCCACGGTGTTACTTAACAAACTACTAAATAACATAACTTGACTACGACTACGAGCTTTCTAACGAATACATATACTTGAGGTGACCGACTCTTTAATGACTGAATTTTCTAATTCCTAACAAAAGGTCAAGTTCAACTATCAATTTATTTCCAGGAATAATTTTATCACTTTTGAAGTTGAAAAATAGTTAGTTTGACATAAATAGTGAAAATACACAGGAAAGAATTATTGAACAAATTAGATATATTACCAGTGAGCAAATTAAAAGATGCAGGCAGAGATCTACGTTGAAAAGTGATTGCAAGGTCCGATTCCTATAAAATGAGCACATACAATCAATTATCATTTCTTTATCTGTGCTACCAAAGTAAAAGCAAATCTGCAAAAGCATGAACATGATATTAGAAGGTTGTGAAAATGTACCATATAAAATGGCAAACCAAATTGAGTCAGAATGGTATCCAAGAACTTACTCCCAGTTCAAACAGTCAAAAGCTTTACATGTATACCTTGAAGACTATCAATGTTAAATTCCAACAGAAAAAGGGTGATTCAATTACCATTTATTTAGGTGGGCTGCTCTTTGTTGACGATACTTGCCAAGTGGACAATTGACTAAAGAGGATACGCCCGCCGTGGCTGAAATTATAATAAGGTGCCTTGCCAAGATATCAGTGATCTCACCTTTATCGATTCCACTCAGGCGCATCACAGGCCACATGTGCACACCTTTTAAATTCAATATCTTTTTTTATCACAGGCGCAACAACGCCCCCTCATATTCCAGCCCGTCTCACCCTCTATCAGTCCATCCCTCTCCTTCCTCTTCCCTCCCTTCCCTACCTTTTCCACCAGTTTCACTAAATACTATGTTACACATCAGTCTCTGGCACATTAAGCTCATATACAACAACAATTCCAGTTAACACATATCCAATATCAGTGTGTACATATGTGTACGCGTATGAGTGTCGATGATATTTCCTTTGAGATGAAGGGGACCATGATTCTAATGTATGGCATCAACTTGAGTAACACTTGAATTGTGATGTTTTTCGATCATCCATAATGGTTCTTCTGTTACTCGGCAACATAACATTTTGTGAAGTTAGGAATCTAAATAATTAACATTGTAGAAACTTACACGCGCTAAACCCTTGTACATTCAAAATCTTCTCAAACTCCAGGATTTCATTCCATTGATATGTTTCAATCAAGTTCTGTCATTGCCAAGATTTCTGGATCTTTTTTGTAACTGCAGCATATAGTTGGAAATCACAAAGATTGATATAAAAGTTCCAAGACACCAAAAAAAATCCACGACCCTTGAAACACATACCGGAAACATGGATTCAACTTTTACCGCAAACCACAACCCGAAACCCGTGAAACATAACCTGCAATTCCAGTATGTGTTCATCTTGATTAAAAGAAGTTTAAAAACACGGTGAAACATTCTTACATGTTTAACGGTGTCAGCTTATCGACGAAAACTAAAACATAAACAATGTTATTTAATGTGAATTAAGAAAGTGCCAAGCCACTTATCCCTAAAAAGATAACGGGTTAAATGGGTGTCTGGTCTGGTTTTTCTTAAATCCATGGCTGTAAAGAGGAGCTCCATTACGGAAAACTTAATAAGTTACTCAGTTTTTTTTACATACTTGACACACTAATTACTTTTAAATAATTGTACCTCTTTTCATGCAAGAAGGGCATTTGTTTCGTTTTATGCTCTCACCTTTGTAAATCTACATAAAATATACCCCAGATAAAACAACAGGTGAATCTTTTACATAATCAAAAGTTACAAATAACCCAAAGACCAATTAATTAAAAACTACAAAAGTTTTTAAACATCAGACATAAACAATTCACAAATCCAAACACATACACATATGCAAAAACATACAAAGATTACCGTAACTCAATTATCAAGCTTCCAAATTTAATAAATCCCACATCCAGATTGACCGTAAAAGTAAATAAAAACAAACATGTTTGGAACTTAATTTCAATCTGACCCTAGTTATTAAAATTTGTTTTCAATCTGAACAATGTATAAGCAGTCTGATACGAAGCAGACAACCAACTATGATCATTACCGAGCCCTTGATATTGTCTACACGACTTACATGGATTGCAGTTTCTTGTTGATAGGTGTGTTTTGGTTTGTATCGACATATGAAGCAACTGCTGCTACTGACCGACAACCGTCACCATGGCACCTGCACAAACACACCCACATTCCCATAAAACTCATACAAACTAAACACAAAACAGGATAGTTATTCTGATATTGCTATTGTTATTCTGATTATTAGTACATTTACACTTTGATGTTTCTATCGTTAGTATGATAGTTATTCTGATATTAAGTTGTTATTCTGATATTAGGATAGTTATTCTGATATTAAGTTTGTTATGCTGATATGAGGATAGTTATTCTGATATTAATGTTATTTTTGTATCTTTTATTAATATCCTTAATATGACTGTTATTCTGATATTAATTCTTTATTTCTGATATGTGTATAGTTATTCTGATATTAATAACGTTAATATGATAGTTATTGTGATATTAAGCTTTTTTTCTTATTATGCGTTTTAAAACCGTTTTATATATGTATAGTTATTCTGATATCAATAACCTTTATATGATAGTTGTTCTGATATTAAATTTGGTAATATCATATAATGATAGTTATTGTGATATTAAATCTGGTAATATCATATAATGATAGTTATTCTGATATCAACATATTTATAACGTTAATATGTTGATAGTTATTCTGATATTAATCTTTTTTTCTTATTATGCGTTTTAAAACCGTTTTATATATGGATAGTTATTCTGATTTCAATAACCTTTATATGATAGTTATTCTGATATTAAATCTGGTAATATCTTATACATAGTTATTGTGATATTAAATCTGTTAATATCATATAAAGGGTTCTTATTGTGATATTAATCTTTTTTGTTATTGTCATATACTTCTAAACATACAATTTCAAACACAAAATTATTATGGCTTGTTGTTCCTCCCATTCCGTTGAAGATATGCAAATGTACGTTAAAAAACAATGTGAAGAAGATGATGTGGCTCGAAAAAGCGCTTTTATAGACGCGTTATCAATTTGTTTGGCGGTGCAAGGGTAGAGAAGCAACGTATGAGGGAAGACTACACGATTTGCAATGATATTACGCTTGAACGAAAATCCGTTATTTAAAAGTTTTTGATGGATGAAGACAGCAAAGATGACAATATTTCTGATATTTTGTGGGTGTGTGTTCGACAAATACAGAACAACATCAATACCAAAATCAGTTGGAGCTATCGGGAGAATAGGAAGATTTGGCTCAAGTTTGTCTGCTAGACTAGGAAGATTTGGCTCGCATTGAGGAATATGCCGGTTATCGGTCTCCTTTAGGAAGACTAGGATTTATGATTTTATGTATTTCGTATTGTTAATATTGTTTAATTAGTATTAACAGCAGTAGTAACATTTGTTGCGAGAGGAGTAATGTTTTTTTTTTTTTTTGAGTAACATTTGTTTTTTAAAGATAGTTATTATGATATTTAAAACTGGAATATTATTTTAATAAAACATTTTGTTCAAGTTTATTTTATTTGTGATACTACGCTTGAACGAAAAAGATATTCTGATATTAAAGGTGTGTATATCATTCAAGTATAGTTCTTGTGATAGGTAAGAAAATAGTTGTTGAATGATAGTTATTTTGATATTAAAACTGTTAATATCATTGAATGATAGTTATTGTGATATTTTATCTAAATAGTTGTTCAAGGTAGTTGAGCGGTAGAAATAATTTCTAGCAGTATGTTGCGTTGCGGTAGTAGCACTTAATATATCTTTCAAGTATAGTTACTGTGAGATGCTATTAATATATCTTTCAAGTATAGTTACTGTGATATTTTAAGTAAAGTTGAGTTTTCTATGTTTTTTTTTTAGGTGATTCAATGAGACAAAATTGTGCAAGCAATGAGTTTGTTGAAGATGAAAATTTGTCGGTGATGTTAATGTTGAAGAGAATGAAGAAGTAAATTCACCAGATTTTTTACATCAACTTCAATGCTTATTAAACCTGTTGTTGTTAAAACTCTTGTACCAATGGAAGGTACTTTGTTTGATAGTGTTGAAGAAGCTTATAAAGCATACAAAGATTATGTCAGCCAAGTGGTTTTATTGTTCTTAGAGGCCATCAAACTAACGATGGAGGTATTGTTATGAATAAGGAATTTCTTTGCAGTAAAGAAGGTACCAAGAAAGTTAAAGTTAAAGAATTTGATAGTTTAGAAGATAATTGTGATGCTAAGTCTGTAAAGAGAATAAGATCAGAGTTTAGGACAAATTGCAAAGATAGAATTTATGTTGTCGATCGGTGAAAAGTATAGGGTTAAAAATTTTGTCAAGAGCACAATCATGGTTTTTTTCACGAGGATAGACATTTTCAAAAGTCTCATAGGTCTATGAGTTTGGCGCATCAAGATTTTGCTATTAAGGCTTGAACTTAAACATCGGTCCTTGTATGTCATTCAATTTTATCTGAGCTTTTGGGAGGATATGAAAATGTTGGTGCTACTAAGATTGATTTTAAGAATATGAGTCGTGACATTTATAGCTATATTGGTAAATATGTTGCTCAAATGATTATTGACAAGTTTAGTATTTTGAAAGAAAGAGATGAAAATTTTACGTTCGAGTTTAAGACTAACACCGATGGTCGGTTAAGTTGTTTGTTTTGGTCGGATGATACAAGTAAAAGGAATTATGAAGCTTTTGGTGATGTTCTTTCTTTTGATGCTACATACAAAACCAATATGTAAGTTTTATTTTTCTTTCTTTTATTCTTATTTATTTAGTTTTTGTATTTTTTATATATAATATAAATTTTTATATATATATATATATATATATTTTTTAGGTACAATATGGTTTTTGTGCCTTTTACGGGTGTTGATAATCATCAAAAATGTGTAATTTTTGCTTGTGGTTTACTTTCGAAAGAAGATGTTGTTTCATATAAGTGGCTACTGCAAGCTTTTCTTAACACTCATATTAAGGAGCCGTACCTTGTTTTAACAGATCAAGATCCTTCAATGTTAATAGCTATACCAGATATGTTTAAAACTGCTAAACACCGGCTTTGTATGTGGCATATAATGAATAAACTTCCTACCAAGGTATTTATATATATAATTTTTTTTAGTTATTATTATTATTATTATTATTATTATTATTATTATTATTATTATTATTATTATTATTATTATTATTATTATTATTATTATTATTATTATTATTATTTATATAGATCGGTTCTAGTATATGTGAAGAAGGAGGATTTAAGAAACGTCTATGTTCTCTTGTATGGAGGGAAAGCGATAAACCTGTTGAATTTGTTCAGAAATGGGAAGCTTTATTGGATGAATTTGATTTAGATAAGCATAAATGGTTGAATGATATGTTTAACATAAAAGAACGTTGGATCCCTGCTTATTTTAGAGATATCCCAATGAGTGGTTTGATGAAAACTACTTCACGATCTGAAAGTGAAAACTATTTTTTGGTCATAATTCTAATTGGAGTTCTACTCTAGTTCATTTTCTTTTTTGTTATGAAAGTGCCTTAGATCAACAAAGGAATAATCAACGTGTTCTTGATAATAATTCAAGAATTAATAGACCTTCATTGAAAACCAATAATTTAGTTGAACAACATCTTTGCAGAATTTTATACTCTTGAAGCATTCTATGTGGTTCAGGTGAGATTGTTTGAGAGTTGTCTTGGGTCTATGAAAACTTGGGTTATGTAAAAGACATTGATAAAGAGTGGTTTGGAGAGTTTAAGGTATTGTCTTTTTAAATAAATAAGTATTGTGAAGATTTTTTTTTTAAATTCATTATAAATTGGAGTTAATTTTTTCATTTACTTTTTTCAGGTTGATTATGATGAAGGAACTCGTTCAGTTAACTGTTCTTGTCTACATTTTGAAAGACGTGGTCTGTTATGTCGTCATGCTTTTTATACTCTTAGAGCATATGGTATTAACAAGATTCCTAAACAATATCTTTTAAGACGTTGGAAAAAGAAGCTGTTGTTTTACCTCTTCTTGGATCTTCTTTTAAAGCAAATGGATCTTCAGGTAGTTGTATTTCTAAAATTTATTCTAAAGTGAATTCGATAATCAATCATTGCGAATATGATGAAGAAAAAGCTGGGTATATTTTTGAAAGATTGAGCATCTATGAATCGGATTGGAATCATCAACTGTTGCGGTCTTGAAATAAAGAGGATAGTATATCATCTATGATTGGTATTCCTAAACCTGCTGCTCTTGATGTTTTTCCTCCTGATATTGGATCAAATAAGGGTGGCGTTATTGGTGCAAGATATAAACCTTCTAATAATGATGTCAGATTTAAAGATCCTAAAGAATGTGGGAAAAATTTGAGAAAGTGTAGAATCTGTAACATATTAACAGATCATGATTTCAGGAATTGTCCAAATAATCCAGACAGGAAACTTCTTAGTGCTAAGAAAGACATTAAGAAGTCGAAACGAAACGGAAAGAAAGTTAAAATGAAATCAAATAATGCTAATCTGAAAGCAGTGATGAAGAATTTAACTTTAAGGAGTAAGTTAACTTATCGTGTCCGCGTCGGTTTTGTTAAGATTTGAATCTGCATTAATTTTTTTTTTTTTTTTTAAAGCTATAAAGTCAAATTGATGTACTGTGATATTATCAATGTTATTTCTTTTTATTTTTTTCATTATTTATTTTCATTTTGTTAAGTTGTAATATTGATTAAGTATTTTATTTTTAAAGGTTATAAAGTGAAATTCATACTTGTGATATTAAAAATTATGTATGCGATATTAAAAATTATGTCTTGTGATATTAAAAATTATGTGATTTTTTGTTTTAAAATTAATTCATTAAACCATTTTAACACAAAATATGAGTTTGATACAACTCGTTTTTTTCATCAGAAGATAAAGTTAAAAACACAAAATATAAAGTTTACAAACATAAATACTAATTTAGTCTTCATCAGAGTTGCAATTATCTTGAGAATCTTTATCTTGTTCTTCTCCTTGATCACCCATCTTTTCAAGTTTTGCTACTTCTTTCTCATATTCTTTTAATGATGGAGATTTCTGATAATCATAGTCATCTTCAGATTCATCAATATATTTTATTCGTTTAAAAATATCACAGTCATATTCTTCTTCTTCTTCTTCTTCTTCTTCTTCCTCCTCTTCCTCTTCTTTAACTTCATTTTCTTCTTCTTTTTTAACTTCAATTTCTTTTTAACTTCTTTTCTTCGTCATTTTCCTTTTTTTCTCGATTATATTGTTTCCTTTTCTTATTGATATTTTTGTTTTCCATTTTTTCTTTTTTGTGTTTTTGCTTTATGTGTTTTTTTCACAAATTTTGTTGTGATATTAAGCTATTTATACATAAATTAAAATAATCAAATTGTTTACTGTGCATGTAATGATTGATTAAAGAAACAACTTGACCCGCCTAATTTATTATTACGACTATTCACTTAATTATTTTTAGTATGAAATTGCATCTTATTAAAAATAAGAAAATAACATAAATTAATATCACATTAAAATTAATAATAAATTTTATAAATATCACACAACATAATAATATGAATCAATTTATATAAATGTTATTATGTCATTAAATATCATAATAAGTTTCAGTTAATTATCAGAGTATAAAAAAAATAGATATCATAGTAGATAAAAAAATATTATATTAACAATATTCTGATTAGAAAAGGTTAATTCTAGTAAATTTAATTGAATATGTGATATCGCAATATTTACATGATAAATGTTATTATATTAACAATTTTCTTTTGTGATATTAAGCTATTTATACTTAATATCATCTATTAATCTATTTATACATAAATTAATATAAGCAAATTGTTTTAGTGTGCATGTAATGATTGATAAAAGAAGCAACTTGAGCCGCCTAATTTATTATTACGACTAGATAAGAAAAAGTTAATTCTAGTAAATTTTATTCAATATGTGATATCACAATATTTACATGATTAATGTTATTATTTTATTAAATATCACACTGGATAAAAAAAAAAAAAAAAAAAAAAAAAAAAAAAAAAAAAAAAAAAAACATAGCCGATGGTTACACCATATCATTAATATTACAAAGTTAAAAACATCTCTTTTTCCGTCTATATAATTGATTCAAACGATCTCAACGTTGTGTATGACTTGTTTGTGGGACAAAATGTTTAAAATTTCGTCACGCACCAAGCCCATCTTCATCAAGTGTCCAAAGTTATCATTGCTTGTGATGCCACCATGTTTCTTTGACAATGTCGTTGGTTGCAATGTTCATTTCACAAAGGCCATCTTCACCTTGTAGCCTTGGACGCTTTTTATATTTCGGTAAAATATCTAAGTTTCTTATCAAATAAAAAACCATAGTATATCCTCCAGGATCATGAATAACAAATTGGAAAAAAAAATAGTAAATTCAAATACATAATTTTCAGTAAGAACACTTTTTGTTTTTGTTTTGTTTTTTTTTTTGGTGAACTAACTTTGTTATTGAAGTGTAGGATAGATATGGTTGTAATGTTAGCTTTTTATAACAAGAGTAAGTTACTTTTTGATGTGATTGATGGTTTGTAGCTCGAGGCAAAATAATATATTAATATTTTTTTGAAAGAATGTAAACGAAATGTAAAAATAATATATCAATATCTTTTGGTCGATTATCGGACTACCTCGACTCCTTAGATTTATGATTTATGTATTTTGTTTGGTTTTGTTGTTTAAAATCTTTATATATATATATATATATATATATATATATATATATATATATATATATATATATATATATATATATATATATATATATATATATATTAATGAATTAAATTCATCAACTGACTCTACTTTTCAACATTAGTTTACTCTTAATAATAATAATAATAAAATAAATAATGTTCTTTCAACATTAGTATTAAACAAGTAATAATTTTCTCTGTATACAGACGAACATCAAAAGAAAGTGTGATTTGTCAAATCATCACTACATTGAGCTACCAAAAATGTCAGAGAATTTATCTCTGAATAGACGTGAATATTTTTCGTAATTGATCATCATTTTGTTAAAAAGATATATATTAAATTTTTTGAAACTAGGCTTGATCAATTGTATATTTATGTTAAAATAATATAACTCAATTAAAATTATTTAGTAAATTAAATATAAACAAAATATACTTACAACAAACATAAATTAAAAAAAGAATATTAATTAAAAACTATATTAAAATTAAATGTAAAACTTTTGACATAAAGTGATATTTTGAGTCTCGAGGAGGTACTTTTTAAACACTATAATTAATATCGACATGTATGTCTTGTCTTATACATCTATCTTTCAAATTATTTAATATCTTCTAAATAATATTATAAGTGATCGTGATATTAAGACAATAATATTATAACACTTTACTAAATAAAATTACAGAGATATTAAATTTAATATCACAGTACATCAAAATTATTTATATATTGAAAATATTTAAAAATAAAATTTTAAAATTAAACATAATATTTGACAAAACATCATTACATCGAGACATAAAATAATGTCAGAGAAAAATATTCTTTAGAGCGAAGATTAAAAAATTAATTGTCAAATTTCATTCTAATTTAAAAAAATAAAAATAAATATATAATTAATTTTGTTATAATTGTTATTTAACGTAAATATACAATTTACATTCTTAAACTTTAATATTACTTATAAATATTACTTTAGCCTGATATTAGTTTTTTGCTTATATTTTTTATTTATATATTTTTAATTTTCATCTTAACTATGTATTTTACGTTTATTAATATTTAGAAAACCATCGTATGTCTAACTCTGATATTAAGAAAACCATCGTATGACTAAAACGTGAAGATTAATATTTTATTTTCAGAGACTTTGATATTAACACAATATCATATATTAAACAACTAACTCTGATATTAAGACAATATCGTATATTAAACAAACAAAATCTTATATTTGGAAAAATGTTAATATTTTCTATCAGACATTCATTTTAAAAAACTAACTCTCAAATTGGTTTAGACTATGGTTGAGAGAATATCATATATTAAGAGAATTAAATCTGATATTAAGGCAAATATGGTATTGCCTTAAGGCAAATATGGTATTGCCTTAATATCAGATTTAATTGTCTTAATATATGATATTCTCTAAAAAATAGTAACTATTAATATCAGACTTAATAACAGAGTATTAAGTTACTTGTTTAAGACTTTGATATTAAATCTGATATTCATATCAATAAACAAGAAACTCTGATATTAATACAATATTAATATTATTTTAAACAAAACTAACTATTATAAAAAAAAAGATGTTATTTTAATTATGCTGTAAGAAAAGTTACTATAAATGATGACTAAAAAAAGCAATATTAATGAAAAACTATATTAAAATTAAATGTAAAACTTTGACATAAAGTGATATTTTGGCTCTCGAGGAAGCTCTTTTTCATCACTATAATTAATATCGACATGTATGTCGTGTCTTATACATCTATCCTTTCAACAGAAAATCAAATGTTATATTAAGACAATACTAAATAAAAATAGTGTGATATTAATTTTACGGAGATATTAAATTGTTATTAATATTATTATAATTGTTACATTTAATATAAATATACAATTTACAATTTATAATTGTTATTAATATTATTATAATTGTTATAATTGTTTCAAATATAAATATATAAATATAAATTATATGTTTACATTCTTTCAATGATATTAATTTATTATTTTTCCTCGATATGCAAACCATCAATCACATCAAAAAAGTAATTTACTCTTGTTATAAAAACCTATCATTACAACCATATAGATTCTAAACTTCACAAAGTTAGTTCATCAAAAATAAAAATTACTGAAAAATTATGTATTTGAATTTAAGGTTTTTTTTTTTTTTTCCAAATTGTTATTCATGATCCTGGAGTATATGCTATGGTTTTTTATTTGATAAGAAACTTAGATATTTTACCGAAAGTTATATAGATGAAAAAGGGGTATTTCAAAGTTGTATAACTTCATTTGAAATTATCTTTTTCATCTATTGTATGTATCTTAACGATTAGTCACGCAAGACGTACTAAAACTACATGCGGTGAAGGAATTGCATGATCTAATTCAGAAAAATCATTATTGATTTTCTTTTGAATGAAGATATCGATGATAGCCGTCACGTAGAAGAAGCCCCAACTACAATACAAAAAGTTTGGGACACTTGATGAAGATTGCGTTGGTGCGTGATGAAAGTTTAATTATTTTCCTACCTATGTTTAGCCATGCTCATCGAATGAGCATGAGTAACATATTAGGCATTTATGAAGAAAAATATTGGTTGTCCTACAAACAAGTCGTTTGTAGGACAACCAATATTGGTTACATCTTACTTGGTCCGTCCATAAAATTTGAGCACAAAGGAAGAGAAGGACAGTACATTGCATATAAGAGCACAACTTGGAGAAGATACAAGTAACATTTTATTGGTATACATACAAGAAACATCCTCCCTCATAAAACACCCGACATGTTTTTGAGTCCTCAAAATACCACAAAAATACATACTCACTCACAATACACAAAAAAAGAAAAAAAAAATGGCTTGAACAATTGCATTGGCTCAAAAACGTTTAGCTCATGGATAACAAGATGCTCTGGTATTTGCTGGCACACGAATGGCATGCATTTGGCACACCAATAGCACCCCATACGTTGTTCTCTTAGAAATAATTTTATTCAAAAGAAATCATGTAATATATAACTTTGTAATATTAATTATATAGCGGAATCATCATCTATGTATTTTTTTTTACTGAAATAACGTTAATCATGTTGAAAAATATACTTAATAAATTATATTAAGAATATTGTTAATTTATTTTTATTTTTTTATCTAATGTGATATGTATTTTTTAAATATAAAATTTTCTTCGATTTTGATTTTGTATCTACGGTGATTTTAGGGTTTATAGATTTAAACTTGACATAAAGTAATATTTTTGAGTCTCGAGGAAGTAATGTTCAACGCACTAGTTAATAAATATCGACATATATGTCGAGATATTTAGTTACTTCTTTCTCATATCTTATGTCTATGATATTAAGTTATTGAGATATTAAATATAATATCACAGTACATCAAAATTATTTATATAGTAAATATTTAAAAATAAATTTGTATATTAGACATATTTATTAAAATAAATATTGCAAAATCATTGTGAATTAACACAAAATATTATAAACAAATTTCCATTGAAAATATTTAAGTATTTGTTTTTCATAATCAAAAAATCATAAGAAAAACTAATATCATAATAATATCAGAATAATTATTTTAATTGTATGTTAGAATATTATGTAAGTTAACATACATAATTTATTTTTTTAATATCAGAGTGTTTTAAAGAAAAAATTAATATCATAGTTAGTCGTTATAATATATAACATTTTTTAAATATATGATAATTTTGTTAATATATGATATTTTCTTTTAATATAAGAGTGTCTGATTTTATTTTATTTTTATTTATTTATTTTTTTTTGACATTTTTTAATATATGATATTGTATTAATATCAGAGTTAGTTGTTTTAATATATCATATTCCTCTTTAATATCATAATGATATTAATGAGCAATATCATATATTAAAAGTTGTGTTTGCTGCAAGTATATGTAAAAGTGAAGCAGATAAAATTCTAACTATAATAAACAAATAAATGTAATTATTAAGTTTTTGTCTTTCCTAACACATACTTTTTACAAAAAGTGTCATTAACTCAAATTTCTACTTTATGCCCACCTTTTTTTATAGGGTTCACTTATCTTATATGGCTTTAAATATCAAGATTCAAGTTCATAAACGAAAATAAAAAACAATAAACTTTCATCTAATCTCGTTTGCGTAATGGTTAATTTATTTACAATAATTATTTATTAATGTAACAAAATAATAAGAGAGCACTTAAATCAAACTTCTATGTATTTTTCTTTTATATATTATTTTTCTCATACAAAGTCTAAAAGAAGAAGCGCATACAAATGAAATAAAATTTAATATTTTGTATGTTTTTATGACGTTACATATTAATATTTCCTTAATATCCGAGTCAGTTTGCTTATGACGTATATATATTCGAGTATCTGTTTATTAAGTAATTTTCAACAGAGATATTTGTCAGATACTATTTATAGTTGTTAAAGATTCCCGAGGCGTAAAATACCAGTTTATTTTGTGATAATCTTTAAAGTTGCTTTTGACAATACACAAGACACAAATAGACACAAATGAACATAATTATTATTTTTCATACTTATAGTTATTTTAAAAATTAAATATAACACTTATTATTTTTAAATTAATATTTAACTACTAAAATTTTTTAACAAATTTAAGTTTAAAATTTAACATTTATTATGTCAATATATTATTACAATCATATTATTAACTTACTTAATTACTACTTTGATATTATGTCAATAATAATTGTAGTGATAAACTATTACTCTGATATTATTAACTTACTTAATTACTACTATGATATTATTAACTTACTCGATACAAAGGCTTTTCTTATTTTTGAAAACTTTAATTGAAAATTTAACGCATTTTTGAAGTTGGAGGGTTTATTTGCAATAAAAAGTCTATTCAGTTACAATATAAATAAGTCTATTCAGTTACAATAAGATACCATCTCTGCTCTAACCTTAATCATCCTTAAAATGTCTCAAACTCCAATTATCAATGAACTCAAAAACGTTTTTAGAACTAATGAACTACACAACTTGTTCAAGTGTTTATTTAATCAAGAAGTTACAGATGAAGAAGGGATTATTATGTGGCTTGGCGCGGAACTGAGTTGGTTACTAAGGTTGAAAAGCGTGCGAGGCAATGATGAGGTATTGTCTCTTAATTTCGATGAAGAAGAAGCTGCGGATAAGATCTATGACTCCCTGAATGATATTCAAGTCATGGAGCGTCGATTGTTGGATTCGCTTGTTGGCATTTTGATTGATATGCGTGCAATTGTCAATAAAAAGAAGGAGCATATCACCAAGATGGAGAAGTTTGAAGATGGAGAAGATGAAGAAGACGGAGAAGATGAAGAAGACGGAGAAGATGAAGAAGATGATGGAGAAGATGAAGATTAAGAAGTTTGAAGATGGGGGGTTTGGCTGTTTAAATCTTTTTGTTTTAATGATCTTTTGTAGTTTGGTTTGTTGCTTGTTTGTTTGTTGTTCTAGAAGTATTATGCAATTTTGTATATGAATAAAATTTATGGTTTTAAGGTTCCAATCTTAAAGTAGTGCGAATTTATGGTTTAAAATTTATAATTCAAGTATATATTAAAGTTAAACATCAAAAAACTAACATTTAGTTGTTAGGCATCTCACAATGGTTAAACAGTAGGCCTAAACTAAACTCTGATATTTGAAATCTGTAGGCCTAACTCTGATATCAACAGAATATCATATATTATTATTATGTTTAACATCATTTAATAAGTCTGATATTAAGGCAATATCATATATTAAGACAACTAAACTCTGATATTAAGATAATATTAATATGTATACGTCATAGGTCTAACTCTGATATTAACAGAATATCATATATTAAAACAACTAACTACGATATTAAAGACAATATAAATATGTATACGTCATAGAGCATCTCACAATGGTTAAACAGTCATAACTGAAATAAAACATCATAAATCTGATAAACATCATAACTTAAGTAAAATTATTTAAGTAATTTATATATATTAAGACATCATAACTCTGATATTAATATTTTTCTTTTCAAACATTATGATATTAATTCAAATGCTTAAGACTTATCCGGTTTCATTTTTTCTACAAATAGTATTTAACACACTTGCATCTCTTTTCAATCCTGAGCTAGAGCTTTCTTTATCGACTACCTCCACTGTTTTTTTATGTCCCTCTGTATCTATTTCTTCCTTAGCTCTCTTATACATCTTCTCAACTTCATCATCTGGTATATGAGACAATTGATTCTTTCTGCAACCCTTTATATTCTTTAAATAAGTTTCATGAAATATTCTTCTTTGCTTAACAGTAGGTGGTCTGAGCTTCTTCTTCTTAAGTCTCTCAGCAACATATAAGTTCCTTCTTTCTTCCATGTACCTCTTTAACCATTCATTTTTTTCCTCAATAGTGTACATTTGCATGTCTTTCTGAGTTTGCTTGTTAGCAAGCACCATATGTGCATCACATTGAACCCTTTCCTCATCCCAAGCAACTACTAATGCTAATGTTTTAGCTTGTTTCTCAACATCTTTTCTTTGTTTTTCAAGAAACTTTTGATTCTCTGCTTCATATGTAGCACCTAATTCACGAGCCAGTTTAGAATCTTCTTCAAATGTAGCACCTAATTCCTTAGGTATCTCAAGATCGTTATCTTCAACAAGTTTTCCTTTACCCTTGTTTATATCTTGTGATGATGATTCTATAGCCCTAACAGGTGTAGACGAAGGCTCTTGGATAGTAATACCCTTAACAATTGTTTTATGCCCTCCGTGAGCACTTTCTTCAACAACCTGTGTATATTCAACGCTTTACTGGTGCTCCAAAACTACTTCTTTACCCATTTTATTCACTACTACAAAGTCATTCTTATCACCAAACTTTCTGCCTCTGCTAAACTTTATGGAAACTTGTTTTGACCATTCTCCTTCAAACTTGCTTCATCGGCAGTGAGGAACATTTTCTTTAGCGTACTTTCATCCGTGCAATTCGTCAAAACTTTTGAAGATTCTATCCACTCGTCTGCATATTTTATCAAACTTTCTTTATGCATATTAATCTCATGCAGTAAGATCTTTGTTATATACCTACTTCTCAACACATCCAGATGAATTTGACGATTTGGTCATTTTCTTTTAAAAGACCTGTTTCCCATTGTTTGTCTTGATCCTCATAAAGTTCCATATGAATCATTGTATATAATCCACAATTAACTTTATCTTTCCTAGTTCTCCACTTTAGTGGAAGTACTTGACCTTTGAATCGACAAAAGTTCAATTTTCGGAGGATTGTGATGAAGCAAATAGGATGTTAAAGACTTTTCAAAAATAAGAAATTAATGAGAACAACACAAAAATATCTTGTCTAAAATAAAAAATTAAAATCATAAAAAAAAAAATAAAGCAATTCTTACCACATAATCAAAAACATGGTTGTATTTACCATCATATGAAGCATCGACTTCTTGTTGTCTAAAATTACAACATGACCATTTGTAATGTTGAAAACTATTACATAATAGTGCTCATATGCAAGAATTGGAAAGAAGACCTATTAAAAGTGAAATTAACATTAAATAAACATGATTATTATTATGTTAATATTAGTAATAGAGTAGATCGATAAAAAAGTTGTTTAAAAAAATAATGTCAATATTACAGTTCAATTTTCTCCATTGACATAGCTTTTTTTTCATTTTGAAACTGATCTTCAACGTAGCTTCGAAACATTTGAGAATGGCCTTCTATATCTCTTTCATATTCATCCAGATCTTTTGGCTATTAAAACAAAAACAAAGTGCAAAGTTACAAAAAAAAAATTGTGTATAATAGAAGAAAAATTATACATAAGTAAATAAAATAATAAAAGTTTTTAAAATGTTAACTTACAATCATCACTGTTTTGAAGTAATGTCTAAAACTTTTTAAAGTATCCTTTCTTAATTTTTCATCAAAATTTAGGATATTGACAAAGTTATCGATTACTTCACGTTCGATCTCTGTCTCAGAAGCAAGACACTTGATATGAATTCTTAAAAGACCATTTACTTTCCCATATCTGAAAATCTCCTCCCTGTATAGGAACATATAGAAATTATATGGTAGCATATAGGAATTAGATGTGAAAATTAAAAAATAAAATTTTTAGTTTTTACAAGAATAGTTTTAAGAACTTACATAACATCTTTCTCTGTATTGGATAGAATCATTTTTGGGAATAGTTTTTCCACATGTGATTTGAATTCTGGTATAGTCTCAACTCTTTTGTTCATATATGGAGATTCGAAAATGATGCATGATGTTTTTCTTCGTTTTAGAACAACAGTAGAAACAATTGTATTAACTTTTTTATCGAAGTAGAACTCTCAAAAATATTTTCGCGGTAGAAACCTCAGAATATGATCTTGCTTTGTTTAAAGTATCTTGAGGTGTTTCGTTGTTTAGACGTTCTTCTTTAGCCTTGGCCGGTTCTTCTTCGGCCCTCTTTCTTTTCATTCTCTCTACAGTTTCCAAAACATCATCATCTTTAACTCTTCCATTCTTATCATAACTATCGTCTGCAGTATCTAACATATGATCATCTTCATTTTGCTCTTCTTCAATTGGTTGTTCATCAAGAGAAACATCAACGGTAGGTGAATTTCTACTAGCAACACTTTCTTTTTTAGTAGCAGTACATTTGTTATCTTCAGTTTCTAACATCTCAACATCTTCACGTTGCTCCTCTTCAATTGGTTGTACATCATCTTCACCAATTTTCTCTGGTACATTGTCAATTTCTTTCAAACTTTGTTCATCAAGAGAAACATCATAAGTAGGTTTCTTTTTAGCAACATATATAGCTAAATTTGTCTTGCACATTTCTTTTTAAAAGCACGTTCTCAAAAACTTTGTTCATCAAGAGAAACCTCAAAATATGATCTTCTATGTTTAAAGTGTCAGATCTTGTTCACCTTGTCATCTTCACAATTTTGTGTTTAATCATCTTCACCAATTCTTCTTTACCTTCTTCTTTGAAATCTTTCTTTTCTTCTCATTATCAAAACATATCATCTAAACTTTGTTCTTATCATAACACTTGTCTTTCTAACATGATCATCTTTTTTGCATCTTCTTCAAACTTTGTTCATCAAGAGAAACATCAAGTAGGTGAATTTCTACTAACAACACTTTCTTTTTAGTAGCGGCACATTTGTCATCTGCGGTTTCTAACATCTCAACATCTTCGTTGTTCTCTTCAATTGGTTGTAATTTCTTTCAAACTTTTGTTCATCAAGAGAAATATCAAATAAATTTCTATGGCACTTTCTTTTTAGTAAACATTCGTCATTTAGGTTTCTAACATCTCAACATCTTCACCAATGTTCTCCGTATCGTTAATTTCATTGTAATCTTTTTTCCTTCAACAGATGTTCTAAATTTATCTTGGTAGATCAGTTTCTTCAAACTTTGTTCTAAACACAGTTTCTCTTTTGAGTAACAAATTATTCTAGTTTCAACCCCATCACCGATATTCATCAATGCAATTTATCCTTTGTGCATTACTAACTTTCTTCAACCTCCTCAGTCTAGTTGTTTTTGGTCTCTTTACACCTTCCAAATATCTAGCTCTCTGCTTCAAACTTCGATCTGCATCTTGAGAAGTTGTGATTTGTTGGAGTCCAAGAACATCTTTTGTCAATTTTGTAGAGTTTGCAATCAATTCTTTTATGAGTTCTATACTATCCTCAAAATTTTGGGATTTGTTACCTAGCCCTAGAGGTGGATTAATGGAATTGTTATTATGTACAACAAAATCCATCAATTCATTAGTTCCATATGTACCTTCATTACTTTGAGATCGTTACTTTCCCGATAGGTGAATCGAGCCTCCCATATTAGCCATTTTGTTGGGGTTTCCATCATCTCCACAAACAGATGTTTCCTTGGGTTGAGTCTTATGTAGCTTAGTACCCTTTTGTTCAGATTTTCTACGGGTATGGGTCTTTTTTTGTTGTGATGTTGAGTGTAAATTTTTGGATGTAGGGTGTGTATCAGCTTCATCGTGTGTTTGTGGAACGTTTACCATGTTTTGAAAAAGTGGTGTAACACTTCCAGAAAAACCTTTTCCATTTTTTTCATAAAGGTAAAAACTTTGTTTGAGAGCTTGGGAGTTTTGTAAATTTGATTATGAACTTTTTTTTTTAACTTGTTTATCCACAAAAATTTGAACAAACCTAGGATACAGAAAGCACTTACTTGAATCATCCAAATTTTTAATCATACCATCAAAAATCATCTTAGAAAATTTAAAAATCTTATCCTGAGTCAAGCACACTATAGCAGAAGCTATATTTGTACTAAACTCATTCCAACCAGTTGTTTTAGGACTTATACAATGCAGGATGGTATGGATTAGAAATTTCCATTGAGGTGAGAATAGCCTTTTGTAAAATTTTAAAGAATCGTTTTTCTTCTCATATCCCTTTTTTCAAGACCTTTGAAAATAGCGGGTTTGGCAGTCGACACCATTGTTATCTTCTAGTTCCAAGGAACTTCTAACTGATGACTCGGTGACAATTATCTCTTCATTATCTACTAAAGCTCTAATTTGTATTTCCCTATCTATAGTTACTGGACTTAGCGGTTGCCCAAAATTGCTTAATGATCTAAATATATATAGTAGGATTTCTTGATAATGCATACCTTATAGAGCAAGTGTTTAAAAATCAATGATCTCAAAGAAATCCTTCGATTTGGTAATGGTTTTAAGTAAAGCAACCATGTTGTGACTTTCATGAAAGATTCTTTTCGTCATTTTGAATGAAGCAGGTTTACAAATATTCAATAATTGATGATGAGGAAGGAAGATGAGAATTAGCAAGGGGTTATAAAGAAGGAGATTCACAAAGTTTTGGTATTGGTTATTTTTGGGTTTCGCAATTTTGTCGCAATATAAGAAATAGGGCTTTTTTTTGGTTTGTGAGTTAGAACAAGTTAACTGTAGAAGACAAAATGTTAGTTTTTAGAATATAAAAATTTATAGCGAATTACGGATTAGATTTTTTTTTTTTTTAATTTTTCAAATTTAATTTATTTTATTTTTTAAAAAAAAACAAAATATATCAAAAAAGAACATTATATAATAGCATAAATTTTTTAGAAACATAAACATAAACATCAAATCACAAACATAAACATCAAATTAGATTAAGCTTGAAACACAAACATAAACATCAAATTACATTACAAACATTAAGATCGGAAATAATCATAAACACAAACTTAAAACACAATAATCCATGACGCGATTATTAATTTTTTTTAATGGACAATGTCTTGCATCATGATTTGCAACTTGCCCACAAATTCAACACTTCCTTTCATCTTGATTAGCCAATACATTTCCACTAGATGAACACTTTTTTTCCATTTAAATCTGCATCAAAGAAAAATGCATAAGTGTTAAAATAAAATTAAATAAATTTAGCAATTCAATAAAATACTTTTTTTTTTTTTACCTTTTTTGAATTATAATTCAGATCTAGATTATAGTGGAACCGTGAAGGTAGGTAAAAATATATTGAGATCTGATTTTATTATTAGTGTTATTGTTATATACAGAATAGTATAAGGGAAGCCCAAAGTTTATAAAAGAAAAATTTTAAAAAGCCCAAATTTTTTTTAAAGCCCAAAAGATATCAAATGTCAATATTTTTAAACCCAATAAATAATTTTGTAAACGTGTCAATAAATGCACAAATATAACACCACCAATAATACAAGTGAAGATCATAATCAAAGAGATGAAGTTGTCGCATATAATGTTAAATCAAAGATTGATTCAACAAAGAATCAAAATGGTAATTTTTTACTCCTATTTTTACAGTTTTAGTTTGTATCTACTTTACTAAACATATAAATTATTGAACTATTAGTATTAAACACAGAATCAAAGATTTAGCAGTATATGACTTTTAGAACATCATGTGATATGTTATGTGGTATGTTTTGGTGTATGTTTTAGGAACTGTTATATATAATTATGTAATTTTGATGGTTATGAGAAAGAACTATTTTATTTTAGTTTGATCTATTTTTGTTGTTTAAATAGTTATTCTATTCAAAAATATGACATTGTTATTCTGATATAAAAGTAAAGTAAAGTAAATCCCAATACCGTCTTAAACGATGTAAACGTAGATAGGCATACAATACCTAAGGTAGAGAGGCTATTTCCAATCTACCTATGGTAGAGAGGCTACTTCCATTGTTATTCTGATATTTAATATTGTTATTATGATATTAATACGAACTTAATCTAAGTCATCGTTGGAAAATGCTAAATGTAAATTATCATAGTTGAAACTTTCAATTTCTTCTTTCTCCAAATCTTCTTCGACATCCGAAGAACCCTCTTCAATCAGATAAACTCCAGGCATTGTCGCAAACTCTTTCGCTTGATCATCTTTTAGTTGTTTATTTCTATCCATTTGTGCTTCATCCCTTTTTTCATCTTCTTTATACATCTCCATTTCGATTGGGTAGTACCAATCATCAGGATCCCATACATATTTTTCCTTGCAACCTTGTTGTTGTTTTCTTCAACAATCTCTACATTGAAAGAACAGAACAATTTTACACTCATTGTTTAAATAAAACTTTCCTAATTCATACTCAACTTTTGTTCTTGAATTATTAAAATTGCAAACCAGTCCTCATACCTTCTTTGATGGTTTTGTTATCTGCCTTTTGTTCTTGAATGCATTGTTTTCCGAAACAATAAAAACAAAGCACTTAGTTTTCATATAATGAATAAAAATAAAGTAATAGAAAAATCGATTCAAAAATCATGTTATACTTGCTGTCGTTTCCGTTTTGTTCTTCTTCAAAATCGCATTCGCTTCTTGATCTTTTGTTTGAAGCAGACATGATTTTTGTATTGTTCAAATATTCTACAAAGATTCAATTATTTGAGTTGAATATGATTATGGTGCTGTTTTGTAGTTAGTTTTATAATCATTATCGGAAAACCAAAAGACTAATAAGTAGCCTTCATGACACTTTTTATAGATTAAAAGAGCAATTATTACATTGCACACATATAAATATCTTTAATGTTATATATTTTAACACAAAATATTACTATAATTTAGCATGATTTTGTTATTCTTATTGTTATTCGATATTAATATTCTTATTCTAAGTATGAAGATAATTACACTTCGATTTTTCTTATAGTTAGTATGATAGTTATTCTGATATTAAGTTTGTTATTCGATATGAAGATTGTTGAAGTTGATTATATATGTGATTTACGTTAATCGATATGAGTGATTTTTGATAGTTTGTTATTCTGATATGAGGATTGTTATTTTTGATAATATTTTTAATTTAATTTTCATTTTTGCAGCTGATAATATATGTGAATTCAAAAAATATGAAGACAGAATGACAAGGAAAAGAATTCAAATAATGAGAAACATAGTCAATTCAACGAGAACTTTTAAAAACAAAACAGATTCAGTTATTCTAAAGATGAAATCAGTAGTTAGAAGATCTGAAAGGTTGAGTCTTCAGAAAGAAAAATTCATATTAATTCAAGGAGAACATCATCAAGGATTATAAATAAAGTAAAATCAATTTCTAGTGATATTGATGTTGAAGATCATGTTTGTGTCAATGAAAGTATACTAACAATCAGAACTAGGGGATCTCCAAGTCAACTTTTTATCTTCTTTCTAATATGTCGTTAAGAACGCCTGTTGTCTCAAAAATGGGATTTAGTTCTTTGCTTGGAATGAAGATTTGTGTTATACCTTCTAGGCTTGGATTTAAAGTTGTTGATTGCTTTGATGAAGATAGTATGACTTTGAACTTGATGTGTGGAAACATTGAAATCAAAAGAGAGACAGTTAATGCAATTATGGGATTTCCAATGGGCAAGAAAAAAAAAATTCTATTAAAAGAGTACGAACAACCAACCCAACTATATTCTCTTGGAGAAACCAGTTTCATCGATTTAAAAATTTGAAAGAGACAAATATTCGTGTTACCGAAGTTGTTAATAATATTTTGGATAATGGTAACACTGATCGAATGTTTGTGTTAAACTTTATTGTTGTCCTTTCGATGTCTTTTTACCGAGTGTAGCTTGCCAAAGATGTCACTCATTCCAGATTCTGATGATGATATCATAAAATTGGATTGGTGTTCATATCTTTTAGATTGTTTGAAAGATAGTAAAAAAATGGAACAAATACGACACGAGTGATGCAAACTATTATTGTGGACCTATTACTTTTCTATCGGTATGATTTTTATTTTCATTTATTTTACATTTATTTTTTGTATTTTTATTATTATGTATATTTTTTATTTTTATGTATTTTTTTTTATTTTTTTTACAGTTGTTGTATGCTGAATCAATCTACAAACAACAAAAGATAAAAAGGTCGAGCGTTCCTCGCTATTGAATCTTGGACTTGATTTGCTTTATGAGGTTCAAAAAGTAGACAGACTCTTAAACGAAGGTTATGATTAATATAACTTTTTATATGTATAATACATTTTTCTTTTTTTAAATTAAGTTTTAAATA
This sequence comes from Chrysanthemum makinoi, assembly GCA_910596185.1. Lineage (NCBI taxonomy): Eukaryota > Viridiplantae > Streptophyta > Magnoliopsida > Asterales > Asteraceae > Chrysanthemum > Chrysanthemum makinoi. The sequence goes on along the minus strand of OU343220.1, from coordinate 325,865,068 downwards.
TCTTTGTTATATTCAATACATTGAAGATAAAGGACCAGTCAATGCGAATATTAAAGGAAAGAAGGGTCTGAAAAGTTATGAAAGATCTCATACTTATAGGAAAGTTAAAGCTCCTTCAATGGTTTGTTTTTCTAAACTTATGATATTCATTTTTTTTTAATTTATCTATTTTTTTAAGTTTTGTTTTTTTTTTTTCAGGATGATTCAAATAAGCCTTTAAAATATTATGTTCCAAATGAAGGTGTAAAAGAATCTGTTAATCAAATAACAGAGTTAGATTCAGATATTTCAAGGCCAATGAAAAGACAAAGAATGTTTCGACCAAGAAAAGCAAAGGAACATCCAAATGGAACATCCAATGATAGTTTAGAAAAAGTTTAAATCCAATGATAGATGCTTTAACATTTACTTTGTTTGAATTGGTATTTTATTTTTTTATTACGTAGTTCTTTTTGTTTTCGTGATTCTGTTTGAATTTATATTCGTTATGTTAAGAAGGCGGCTTTACCGTTGAAACACAACCTAGCAGTAGTAACAAATACTAGCAGTAGAAACCAATAAACTAGCAAAGACGATCCAATAAACTAGCAGCAGAACGATCAATCAGTACACTAGCAGTACAAATCCCAAGTGTAATATTTTCACATATGAAAAGTTCAAATTTATACAAAATATTTGTCAAGTCAAAATAATTGCTTCTTCATATATGGTCCTAAACTGATCTAGCTTATAGATTACTAAATAAATATGAGAAGATAGTTAATCCTATAAATACCAAAAATTAAGAATAACCAATACCAAAAATTAAGTAAATAAAAAAGAAATATTTCTAATGAATATCAACAAATGTTTATTACAATTACAATGAATCAAAGATATATTCTTTTTCAGCTGTTTTTTCTATTTTTCCAGAAAATAGAAAATCTCATTTTCATGAAGTTTTCTGATTTTATCTTTAGGCGAACTTGTTTTTCTTCTGCAGAAAGACTTAAAAATTCATTCGATTCAGAAATTATTTTTTTCTATGAATATTATTATCAGAAAGAAGCATTTTAGCAAGCATATTTTTTTCTCAAAGTTTTGATTTGACCTTGCGTTCGGACTTTCATTTTTAAATCCAGACTTCCATTCTTCAATTCTTTGACCATAGTATGTCTCCATATGTCTCATGGCAAAAATTGCACAATCATTTGAATTTTGTCTTGTTCTCCATGGCATTTTAAGTATACTTGGTTTACAGAACTTCATATATCGATCTTTTGGATGTTTCTTTCTTTTCAAATACTCACAGAAGAAGTTCGTCTGAAAAAATAAATACAGAATATAAATAAATATTAATAGACAAGTATTGATGACAAACTCATTCATTCTATAGTCTGCAAAGACTCAATGATAGAACAAAACAAGTAGATTCAAAGTTTTTGGGTCATATGTGTTAGTAGATTCAAAGTAGAGTCAAAGTTTTTGAACAAGTAGATTCAAAGTTTTTGAACAAGAAGATTCAAAGACTCAATGACATAACAGAACAAGTAGATTTTACTAAAAAAGTCAAAATTTCATTTCAAAAAAGGTTCTGACATATATATACTGCACTTATGAAGAGATCAAATGATGTTGAAAATGTTTTAAAATTGGTTTTGTTAGTTAGTTTATGAAATAAGCAATAAAACTTTAAGACAGATTAACAATACTTATATTAAAGTAAAATATAGCTCAACTAAGCTTAACACATATGGCAATTTCCAACCCCCTGTAGCAGCTTTATGTGACAATATATCCACCAAAACCTAACAAACTTGGGCACTTGCAGTACTTTAAATTACCAAAGGATCTAAGTAAAGTTTTTCAAAGTTTGGGATTTTCAGCTATCATCTATAGACTATCAAGTATTACATAAATTCCTAAAGTTGACATTTGCATTACTTTTACAATTCAAAGTCTAATCAAGTTTGACATTTGTAGCTATCAACAATGTAAAAGTAAATGATTAAAGTAATGCAAGCTAAATATGATTACTTACAAGAACCGTCGGTAGAGTTCCATATAATTTCTTTATTAACTCTATTTCAGAAAATTTGGAACCTTCACAAGTTTACTGATATCTATCCTATTATCAATTATCTCAATCTTCTCATTCTTTAGATTGAAACAAATGATGTAGTAATGAGATTCCCGAAGTATATTGAAAAACACCTACATTGATATTGAAAATATAAATCATTTAAAATATATATAGTAGATAAACAGTTATTTGATTTAACAAATTTGTTAACAGAAAAAAAATAATCTAAATAACTTACCAAATCAACGTTTAACAAATTTGATAAAGAATCATCTTCAACGCATCCAGCTAAAAACAAATTTTCTTGAAAAGATTCATATCTATCGTCTTTTGATGTACTTTCAATATTCAAAGAAATAGGCTGTAAAAAATATATATATTAAAATTCACTTATCTATGATAATTAAAAAAAAAAAACAAATCATACCGTAACTTGTGTGTTACAGAATAATCTTTTTGGAGCATTACTAGATAGTTTGCATTCTCTATAATTGAGCAAAATGCACCACATATCTACGATATCAGAAAATATCCATTGTTCATAATAAAAAGATTCAAATTTTACACGTTCTACTCCAAAAGGAAAATCTTGTAGCTGAATCTTGTTTCCCTATATATTAATAAACAAAAACACTAAAAAGTTATATTTATAAACAAAACACTAAAAAGTTATATTGGTAAACAAAAACACTAAAAAAGTTATATTGTTTTAAAACTTACATTGGGTTTTTGCTCATATTGAATAATGCATTGGCTGCATTAAATTCTTCTGTTGATGCTTGAATTTCATCAAATTCTAAAATCATTTGACTTTCTTCTGGAGGTGTTAAAAGAGAAATAATTTCCACATTTTCCAGATTTGGTTTTTCTTCTGGTGGTGTTAAGTTAACATTTTCTAATGATTTACATAGTGTTACTTCTTCACCTGGATTTGAATAAAATTTAATACCCAAATCAAAAGAGGGTATTTCATCAAAAGTTTGCTTCTCTTTTTCATGAATATTTGATTCAGATTTCCCAAAATCAAGCTTCTTTTGTTGATGACTTAAATGTACTTGACTTTCTTCAATTTTCAAAGAAACCGATTGAGATTCAGTTTTTTGAATTCTTTAATATTCTGTATTAAGCTTTACTCGTTTTGCTCCATTTATCACACGATCCCACTCATCTTTTAATCCTTCGACTTCTTTCGAATTTGGAAAGTTTGATAATCCTTTCTTAAGTGAATCCTTCATTTCTATTATTAAAGTTTCCAACAAAAACAAGCTATTCTTTGTTTTGCGAACAAAGCCCTGTTAAATCATGATCGAAATATAAGATTAATTATATTTTGTTTATAAAACTAACTTTTTAATTAAAAGAAAATTATAAAAATATATTTGTATTCAAGATATACCTTTTCATCATCAACTTTTCTCAAAATATCTTTTTTGTCTTCTTTCATTTCAATACGTTTCTTCTTAAAATCCTCACTATGCTTATTAACACGTTGGATACAAGTACGCGTTGATACATTTTCTTGTTTATCTTTAAATACCTGTAACTTGTAGATAAGCAGTGAAATATAATAGTTGATACCCAAACGTACATATGGAGAGTAATATTATAATCAAATAAATGATGAATCTATGTTGACTAATATAATATCTCATATAAAAGCAATTTATAAAATTTCGAAATCAAACAAAACAACAAAGAAACACACCATGTTCTTGCATGCAGAAGTAACATTTGATTCGCCGACAATTAATCTTTTGCATTTTCCATCTTTTCCTAAAAAACAAGTATAACATGTAACTTTCTTTTAAACAAACATATGTTAATAGCAATAGAAATTCTCATAGTTTTATATGTGTTGTATGATGATCCTGATTGTCAAAGAAGCTAGAACATCTTATAATAAGATCAAGTTCCAATTGATCTTAACAATAAATACGTATGTTGAGTACTTGAGTAATAAGTAAAGTCACACAAAAGAGGAATCCTATAAATTGAATTTATGTTGAGTAATATAATATTTGATATCAAAATTCAAAATCAGAGAGAACTACAAAAGAAACACACTGTGTTGTTGCATGCAGCGACATGTGATGCACCAAAGAAATAACCGTTATGCATTTTCCAAGTTTCCCTAAAAGCAACCAAAAGAAATATGATATGCAATTCTCTTTTTAAAGCAACAAATGTTTACTTATTATATTTAAAAAAAAAACCTTTAAATTAACAGGTTTTGAACTTCAAGTTTCCGATTCTTTTGTTCTTTCTCTTTATTTTCTTCTGTAATCACTTCTTTAGTCGTTAAGACATTTATTCCATCTTTCAACTTATCCTTTGATACCTCTCCTCCATCTTTTGGCTCATCATTCAACAAACTCTTTTCATTATACGTATTCTTATCACAGTGACTTCTATCCACCAAGTAATCAAACTCGATGCTTCTCGATTCTTAGTAACTCAGTATCCCATGTTTTCAATGGTGGAAGAGAATAATCGATATCAATGAAATTGCATTGGATCTTTTGAACATAAAATAGCTGCAAAACGTAAATGAATAAATAAAAATAAATAAAAAAAAATAAAAAAAAAATAAAAAAAGAAAGAAAGAAAAAAAGAATGAAGAGTAATTACCGTAAGGAATGTCAAAGGTCCACAATAATATGATTTTCTGTTGTTCGGATCCCATTCTTTTTTACACTTCTTCAAACAATCGATTAAATATCCACACCAATCCATTTGATTAATCTTTCCATGATCAGATGAAATAGAGTACAAAATCCTTTGATTTGAGGTCCCATCTTTCATTGCCTCAAATATCTGATAGCAATCAAAACAAGTATATTTATCATAAAGATTTTTCCTCTATTTTTTGTTTGTCTAATTCTTTCTACAATAGATTTTGGTTTCACCTTATTTGTATCCTTCTCCAAGGCTTTGAATTGCTTTCTCCAAGTTTTAACACATTTATCTTCACTTTTCACTCTCTCTGGTGGTCGTATTGGCATACCACCGCATGGAAAACCAAGGATTTCTTTAACTGATTCTTTTGTTATTTTAATATCTCCCTTCCAATGTTTCATTGTCATGGTTGATTCGTCAAAGTTTTGTACTACATGTTGTGCCAATCTACTTGGAATGATATTAATTTTTAAATCAAGTAAACTTTTGAATCCCATCTTTTTTAAGACTTTGCACGCATTAGCATCCGATCTTAAGAATCAACAGACTTTAAATAATTGAGTTGGAGATCCCCTGTTCTTAAACACATCATTACTTTTAACCAATTTTGGAGTAGAACATTCACCTTCAAACAGTTTTTCTTGATGCTTCATACTTTCTAACTTCTTTTGTTTAACCTTTGATGAATCATTTTTCCAACTTCTTTGTTCTTCCTCTTATGTTATATTAAATTCAAAATCTTCTATTCTTTTTTGTGCTTCATTTCGTTCACAATATTTATCTTCTTTAGCTGCCTCATACTCTATTTTCCATCATCATCATCATCATCATAATCATCATCATCATCATCATCATCATCATTTTCAGAATCTTCTTCATCGCTATCAGTTTCATCATCAAAGTTAAATTCTTCTCTCATCATCATCATCATCATCATCATTATAAACTTGTATTTCATCTTCTTCAATATCATCGGCAAGATCATATTCATTAGGTTCATCTTCTTCTTCATCATCAGTATGTTCGATGTCAATAGATATATCATTATCATCGGATAAATCGTGTTATATGTTTTTTCTGAAATAAAAAACATATAAGATTTTCACATGTGTACTTATAAATAATTTTATGTTTCATTTATCTTAAGGTGTATGACAAAAAATGAATTGAAATGCACACAACAACAGCAAACTCAATCATGCTTGGCCAAGATATTGGATAGACAGTTGACAGAGTAAAGAAATGATAGCAGGCAAATGACACATTGCAAAATTAGTAAACAACGCAACAACAAAAATATGAAACCGTGCAAAATCAAAAGAAAAAGTGCACAAAAGCAAATCGAAGACTAAAACAAAGACCATAGACTCAAAGAAGAGTAAGCAAACGCAACTGATTAACATATATCAATGCAATGGTAAGCATTAGACCTAAACTTATGGCAAACCGATTTAAAAGTATAACTAGTTATTAAGTTTACAATTAGGGGTAAAGGAGAATTCTTTTGATGATTATTCAGTAAAACAAGTTTGCAATTAAGTTTGACTGTTGATACAAGTATTTGAGTATTCGCGCCACATTATCATCATTAAAAGGAGTGACTATTGATACAAGTAAAACTAACAATTAGCGAATTATTGCCTAACAACTAAAAACTTCACCATCTTCATATTAATAGATATATATCATTTTTTGTAAATAATAACAATTTAACTATATTTTCATCATGTAAAATCACATAATTTAATGAACATAAGAGATTTCAAAAATACCTTTCCCTACTTGTCGTATTCGTCTTCTTCTTTTTGTTCTTCTTCTTGCAGGATCATCTTTTTCATAATAAGATTTTAATAATTTATTAATAAAATTAAACTTCTTCTTCCTTCTATTACTTGTCGTTTTTGTTAAAGAAATCAGGACACCTGTAATAACAAAATAATTTCAATAATTACAATAATAATAATAATAATAATAACAAAATAATAATAATAATAATAATAATAATAATAATAATAATAATAATAATAATAATAATAATAATAATAATAATTATAATAATAGTACCAGTGTTAATATCAGAATAACTATCATAATAAGGATATTTTTAATATCAGAGTAACTGTATTAAGTAGTTATTCTGATATTATACATGGTAATATCATAAAAGGTTGTAAGATAAACTAAGCAAATATACCTAACAATTCTGCGATTTGAATAACAGAATTTGTTGTCAAATTATGATTTCTTTTTTTCTTCGCCATCAATTTTTTTTTTTTTTTGTGGATCTGGAATTTGATTTTTGGGGTTTATGTTTTTATGAATTGAAATAAAATTATGAGAGAGAAAATGCATTCATTTAAGTTTAATATACTGGGTGGTTGATTTTTTTAACCCGATCAGTATGGAAAGATAAAACCCGAACAAATTATTTTTTTTTCTATTTTATGTGATATTCAAGTTTTTTACGTTTTATTTTTGTTTATAATGTGATATTATCAAGGTTTGCAAAAATCGTGAATCATATTGACTTTTTTGACAAGTTTTGTGTATTTCCGCAAGTTTTTCTTAAAATATAGTTAAAAGATTTTTCTCTTAAAACATCTTGTAATAGATATAAACAACGATTATAAGTGACTACATTTGTTCAGTTTGCAAAATAGTGATCGTGTTTGTTGTAAATAAATATAAATTGTGATTAAAACTAATTTATTACGATATTAATGTATTTTCCTCAAGATTTGCAAGTTTTCTATAAGTTTGAGTATCGTTAGACAGTTGACTGACTTGTTTGAGTGATTTACACAAATTATTTTGGAAAGGTCGGTGGCTCAAGAGCGTGTGTCGTTGATTAATCGCCTTGTAGACTTTTTGTAGACTTTTTGAGACCTTGGATATTATAGAAACTTAAAGATTAAAAATGTGATTTCGAGTAATCTTATTTTTTTATAAATATAGTTGTGATTAACTAAATATAGTTTGTTAAAATAAGATTAAATTTTTTCTTTATTCTACTTAAGGTTGAGCTATCTGATTTGATCGATTGGACCGACAAATAAAACCGATCGGATAGGTACAAATATATACAAAGTAATGGATGTACAACCTAATTCGTGAGCCCATGAGTCATAGTTGTCGTGGGCGAGTATCGATCCAACTTGAACGCCCCTCTATATGATTGCAGGCACGTTGGTAGACATGTTTACAGACACGGGGATTTTATAACTCTATGATTGGATTCTTTCCGGATTTTACTAAATTAAGTGAAAACCGTATCAAAAACAATAATGTCGCTATTTGTCACTAAGTCACCAAGTCAAACAGTAACAACTCGCTAAAAGCACAAGTCGCTATGAAACAAGTCGCTAAAGCAACAACTCTCTAAGTTGACAAGTTAAGCTAAAGAACAACCGCTTTTTTAGTCGCTAAAGAGCAATCGCTAGTAAGTCAAGTCGCGAGAATAGTAAAGAAATCACGTTGAACAAGTAATATCCGGTGGTACATCCACTACTTTGTACTATTTGTCGCGGTCTAATAATCTTGCCTCTTTTTATACAAAAGTCAATAATGGTATCCATCTTTTGCTTAAAGCCTTGCATAATAGTCCTTAGAAGCCCAATTTGAGCCTTGCATAATAGTCCATTTTGTTAGAAGCCCAATTTCTTTTTTTAAACCCAATGGCCAAATGTTTTTTAGACGTAAATGTTATAACACCCAAAAACATGATCCAATATCGATCACTTCTCTTCTAAATATCAAACACACTCTGATACCTTCACAAAACTAAAATTTCCAGAAAAAATCAAATTGCATTCAATGGATCATCCACTACATATTGATACTTTGAGAAAACAAAGGAATTAAAAATGTAACTAATCATATACTGCTTTTTGTTATAATTTTAGTTTAAGTTCTTATAATGTTTATTCTAATATTTTTGATTATTATTTTTGAGTTAAAATCTTTTATTCGGTTCTACTAAAAATAAAACGGAGGTTAGTTTTATTTTTTACGTTAATCTTACATGTTTGTTATTAATATTCCATTTGATTTTCCTTTTTAAATCGATCATTATTGACTGTGATATTAAACAAATTTGTATGTTAATAGTGTTTTTTTTTTAGATGTAACTTTGGATGTACAGAAGAATAAGAAACGTAAAACAGTATAGAGCGTCTTCTTGAAGGTTATTATTTATATTTTTATAAATAAGTATACTTATTTTTGATTTTAATTAAAAATTATTATTACATATTAGGTGAACCACAATATTTATGCAAGGAAGATAGACGAAAAAATAAGAAGGTAAACTATGGGTTGAAGGTATGTTAATGATTTTTATTTGAATTATAGTTCACTTAATTAGCTAGAAAATTTACTTTCTATTTTTAGTTGAAGGACTTATTGGATATCTAGCAAATGATCCGTATATTTTTAGTTTTGTAACTTTGGTTGTAGATTGAGTTCATGATGTTTAATTAATATCACAATACAATAGAACATTGTGTATGTTTACAAGTGTTAGTAAGATTGATTAGATTTGATTTCCAACTATTTGTTATATGATACAAGTAAAAATCAAAATATACTCAAATTATGTCTTATAAACACTTTGTCTTAGTTACTTTCATCATAAAGGAGTGTTTGGTTATGGTCATGATTCTCTGTTCTAGGATGTTTTGAGTAAGTGATATTGGATTTCCAACTATTTTTAGATAGTTTATTCTTTGGTTACTATATAGTCGAAGTTGCTTTAGATAGTTCAGAGTCCATATTTTATTTCTTAAAAGTGAACATCGATTTGAAGTTAAAGGGAAAATTCTATAAGGTGGCGATTAGACCGCTATCTTGTACGGCTATTGTACGTCTTCAATGTTGGCACATGCTACTGTGGAGAGGTGGCATAACCGAGGTTGCTCAATGTTGGTCCGCTTTTTTTCCGTGTGTTTGTGCGTGGTTTTTTCCTGATATTATGCTTACGCTCCTTTTATTACGCTTTTGCCTATTGTTTTTGTAGTATGCTATCTCTGTCCTTTCGCACTAGCACACATGCACTTGCCGGAGGTCTCATTGAAGCGCTCTCTACACACGGGTTTACCCCGTGTGGGTAGGATCTGCTCATATTTTTACCTCCCATTCCCTGCCTAGGCGGGATTGGGTATGTTGTTGTTGTTGTTGTTGTATTTCTTTTTAAAAGTGAAAATTAGGATTCGTCAATAATTTCTGTTTTATTTTAAGAATTTTCTTTCAAAGTTTTTGCATTCTAGACTCGTAAGATAGTCTTTGATATACACAAAATTATTTTGTCGTAAGATAGACTTTTGCATTCTAGACTCGTAAGATATTCTTGATATACACAAAATTATTATGGTCGTTTGGTATTCGCGTAGTCATGTACTCTCGGTTGGTCAATGTATTCCCTATTGATCAACTCAACAAAGTAAGGTCATTGGTCATGTAACTCGCTGGCCTCTCGAATACAAGCATACTATAAAATACACATATTCCTTCAAATAATACCAAATCGAACCGTATCCTACTAACATCTATAGTTTACAAATATTTTTACACTTAGTTTTACAACTAATTATAATTGACTTAATTAGGTAGAAAATTTTATCTATATTCTGTATGTGGTTTACTTTTATATTATTTAGTTGAACGACTAATTTGATATCTAGCAAATGATCCCGCATTTGTAACTCGTTCTAGGGTGTTTTGAGTAACACTAGGTTTGCATGATATCAATAGTTTTTTCTTTTAAAAGTGAAAATTAGGATTTGTCAATAATTTTTGCATCATAACACTTAGATGATAAAACTATATTAGCTTTGAACCTATCAATCTACCCATCACATAATTGATTTTTTTTAAATTCTAATCTTAAGAACATGATGAAGAAGACGAGTTTGTTTTTTCAAGATACAAAAAGGATCTCTCTCAAGTATCAAATACAAGAAATCAACCAAGAAGAGTATGTTTATTATTTTTGTATTTTTTTGACTTTAATTGAAAATGATTTCCTTAAATACCACATGTTTAATAAGAAAATCGGCAAACTCGTTTATTTATATTTTTAAAATTAATCAAACTTCATTTAATTTTTCGTGACCATTAAAAATCCACTACTTCATCTAATAAATTTGAGATGAAAGAAATTGTTTGTAAAGAAAAGAAACCATTCAAAAAGAAGGGTAAAGTTACTTGACTCACGTAAGAATACATCCAACCAACAGATCTCAGAACAAGAAGCACTCCTCTCAATTTCTATGAGGCAGTGATATGTGCTTAAACACATATCTTTTGTTTATCAAAACTGACCCAAAATAACCAAGAAAGGGCCATTAATGCTTAATATTTGCGTGTTTCTTGAGTTTTTGTATGTGCAGGTACGTATATGACAAAACGCATAAAGAAAGCCAAAACCTAAGAAAATCGAAAGCACGAGAGAAAGAAGAATGCAAAAGTCGAGGTCGGAAAGGAATTTTAAGTTTGGACAATCAATTCTTAAAATGGCATTTTAGTCCCTCAAGATTCAATTGTCATGTTTGGTCCTTGGAATTTTCAAAGTTGGCAAATTCAGTCCTTGCTTATTTGAAGAATGACAACAATGGCCCTTGGAAGACATTTTCGAATTACACTATTGGTCCTCAATTTCAGCTTGTACATCTTTGGTCCTTAAAATACACCTTGGATCCTTAATAAGTCCTAAGTCCAAATAACTAACATGATCTTGGCCCAAGTTATCTCACGGCCCAATCCCAAATAAAAAATACCCGGTCCAATAGCAAACTCAAACCCCAGCTTTTATATAATCCCACTTAACCCTGGTCAAACCCCCATAAACCCGGTCAACAAACTTGAATTAATATAAAAAAACCAAACGCGCCCAAAATAAACCCCCAAATTCCCCCCAACCCAGAACTTAAGAACCCTAAATTGCCCTTCGATCAATTAAGCCAAATCATTACAATTAAGGGTAATCTGCACTATCACTCGACATAATGACACACGATGCCGTTGGTAACTGCGGTGTCATCTCACCTCATACTCTCCTCTCGATTGGTGCAAGATGCGGTGGATTTAATCTAGGGTTGTTATTGAATGGTGAACGTGGATGAATGATCAATGGACATAAACGCGTTTAAAGAAGCACAAGGCTCTTCTGAATCTCACGGCTATATATACCCTTTCATTCACAGTTTTGATAAGTAGTTTTTTGTGAGAGAGTAGTGTAGGAATAGATTAGGAAGTAGTTTCTGAGTATTTTCAATGGTTTTCTATAAATTAGTTTAAATCCAGTTATTGTAATCTCTTTGTACTCAAATTTTATTAATACAAGTTTTTTATTTTAGCTTTAATTCTCATCGATTTAAATCAATGTTTATTGTTTACACATTTCTACTAATTACTTGAGCTTTTCCAAATAATATTTTAGTTGTTTACTCAATTTATCTCCTTCACCATCTTTGGTCAATAAAAGTCAATGCAAGCATTCTTGTGTTGATTGTTCGTTATTGGTATGAAGATGGAAATGGTTTGTTTCAGATCCATTTGTTAATTGTTGATCGAATGGTTAATAATGGTTCGTGATATGCTCCATTGATTTCAGTTAACATATCATTATGACGGACAACTTGTAAGTCCAATTCTACTTTTCCATTTCTTAATCAAGAGTATAAGCATGACCAAGTGTTTTTGTTGATGTTTAATGTAGTTTAGTTTGTTGTTTTCCAAATTTTGTTTGATTAGCTTTGCTTCTCGAAGTTAGTTTGTTTAGATAATCTCTGCTATTTGTTTTTAATCTCAAGTATAGTCCGCTAAGAAGGAGTATGGTTTTATTGATAGTTATCGTTGGTTAAATTGCATCATTTAGGTATAATAGTGATTTTAGGATCCTGATAGATAGCATGGCTTAGATTTGAGGATTGTTGGTAGTAGATCGCATATCTGCTCATTATAGGTGTTTAGATCAAGACTTGATTCAGTGATTGAGGTTTTTTTAGTGGTTAAAATCAGTTGCCTTAGCTTCATTTAGCCTTACTTAGTCAATTTCAGTCATTAAATTGTGCATTAGATTAGCATAAGTCAAAATTGCATCTACTCTGCTTTAATTCCAAAATCTTGAATCAAGGGTTAGTTTTTGCATATAGGTGTTAAAGTAGTTAAAATAGCATAAGTGAGATTCCTTTTATCATAATTCATTGTTTCAAATCCAATTCAGTAGCTCAGAATCTCACTTTAGTCAAAGTTTTTGTTTCATCTCAAAAGTTAAAATATCATCAAAACCCGTTTTTACATAAACTTTGTAGATTTTTAATAAGCAATTTTGATCGATCTCTTGAAATTTTGGGTTTAATAACTTCAGTTGGTGGTGATTTTCAAGATATTTTTAGATTATTTTTATAAATTTTCTAAAATAGCTTTTGAAGTGCTTAAACTTGGTCTCATTTTCTGAGAATGTCCTGTGCACAAGTCTAATGATAATCTCAAGAACTTGCAAAGATCTGCAGAAGCCTCATTTAAGTTTTAGGTGAAATTTGGTTTTAACAGCTCTTAGCTTGGTGGTCTTGAGTTCTACACTGTTCTATTTTAGCTCTTTCAATAAGCGTTGGATGCTTAAAGTAGATAGGTAGAGTCGCCGAGTTCATGATCAATCAAGTCATTTCAGTTTAGCTTGCAATCTAGAGGTTTAGATTAGTTGATATAGATTTCTGTTAAGTAGTTTTAGCATATTTTAGCTTCTGTGATAAGTTGGTACACTTAGGTAGCTTATAGCTTATTTTCAAGTGCTTATTAATAAGCAGTTACACATCAGCTTCAAAATATCATGCTTAGGTTTTTATATTTTTCATAGATTTAGAATAATATTTTAGATTTTCCCTGAATTTTTCATAATTTTATGCCAATGCTTACTATTTTCTCTATTTTAAATCACTTTTTAATCATTTTAATTAGTTTTAATACAAATAAATCGAAAAGTTTCTAAAAATAAGTTTTCAATTTTCATAGATTAATAAAAGTAAAAAAAAAAAAAAATTTCCATATTTTTCCTACTTTAATTTGTAATTTTTAGCATTAAAATTAGTTTTTAATAGTTTTTAATTCATAGAAATTAGAATAATCATCAGAAAAATACAAAATTAGTTTTGAAAAGTCTTTTGATTTATTTTAGATTTTTGAAAAATAGTTTCATAATTTTCCCTTTATTTTCATAATTTTTAGTATTTTAAATTAGTTTAAAATTAGTTTTAAATTCAAATAAATTCAAAATCATAAAATAGTTTTAATCCTTAGTTAGATGTTAGATCTGACTTATTTGGTATTAGTTGTATTTTATTTATCATTTTATTGCTTCCTTACCCCGCCAGTAGTTTAGAAAACATCATATTATTCCCTTGTCCCATTCAAATCCCATTCGAACGATATCGGTGCTCAAACCTAACACGCTTTGAGTTCCAAATACTACACTTCTATTATTGATCTCTTTCCGAAATAATCAGAAGTAAAGCACATATCAAAATTCCTTGTCTCAAAGATTTTGTAGCAGAATTTGGTTTTAAAAAGATTTTAAATCTTAATATTGCTCTTATACCATCAAACCTAGCTTGGAAAATCTTAAGTTGCTACAATGAAAAGAAAATCATTGGTTTTAAAGGAAGAAATACATTACAAGAGACTTGGTGCATGAGGTTTTAGGATTTCCAAAAGGAGATTTAAGAATTAATTTTGTAAAAAGATTAAATTACAAGACATTGAAGTTCAATCTTCAATCTTTTTGGAAACAATATGTTAACAAAGATGGAAAACTTATGGAAACTAATGATCTTTTCTAAAAACCTCAAGGACTTCATTCTCGCAACTGATACAGTTAATGATGTTTTCAAGTTAAATTTCATTATTTTGTTGGTCACTGCAATGATTTGTTCAAGTTGGGAGAATCAAACATGAGATTTCTACCATCACCTTTTGATCATTATGATAACATTATCAGAGTTGATTGGTGTGGTCTAATGATGGAATCTCTAGATCTAAATCCACCTAATCTAGATAATAATTCTCAAACAAATGATTGTGGTTCCGTTGGGAATTATGTGAAGTACGAATTATGTTATTGTTTCTGCGAATGGATTCTCGAAGGGTATGGATTCTCCAAGACATAGTTCTGCGAAGATTAGTTTGTTTCATGGAAGTTATTATTCCTGTTTAGTTTATTTAGTTTGGATATACATGAGCTTTATTAGGAAGTGATTGTGTATATCTTATTTTGTTTTATGTTTATACGCTTTGGGAAACGGTTTAGGGTTTTGTTTAGGGTTCCTTGTCTATAAAAGGAACACAATGGAATGAATTATAGATATGTTTTAAAAAAAACAAGTTATTAATATAACGATCCATAGAGGATCAAAGAAGTTCTTAGTTATCTGTGTTTTATACTTGTGTTTATATTCCGCTAACGAATACAAGTTGTAGAGATTTTCTTTTAGTTTGTTTGTGATTACACAAGTGATACTAACGATCTACGAAGCTCAAGATCTATCAAGGTCTAAAAGTTTTCAACAAGTGGTATCAGAGCCTCGTGAGAGTCTCTACGATACTAAGGACAGTTTTTCTAAACACCCATACAACCAAACAAAACTCATCATGCCTGGTTCAGACGTTGATGTTGAACTCACCAACAACCAAAGCTCCACCCATCTGCAAAGAACTAAGTCTCTAATAGCAATGCTAAGTTTCCTTATCTAAAAAGGGAAGAGTATGATCTTTGGGCGATGAAGATGCAAAACTAGATCTCCAACATTGATTGGAATCTATGGTAGATAGTATTGAAGGGAAACAGTTTGAAGAAAACTACTGTAGATGCTGCTGGAACTATGACTTATGTTCCTCCCAAAACTTCTGAAGAGTTACTGGCGGTTCAGAGAGAAACCAAGGTTAAAACCATTCTTCTTCAAGCTATTCCCGAGGATCACTTGAGTGATTTTCACTTCATGCAAGATGCCAAGGACATATGGTTAGCAATTAAGGCTAAGTTCCGTGGGAATGAGGAGTCTAGGAGAATGAGAAAGTCCATGCTTAGACAACAGTTTCAAGACTTTCAAATCACTCAAGAGGAAGGAATTCATAAGGGCTATGACAAGTTTCACAAGATTTTAAGTCAGTTAAATCAGTTGCAGGAAAAGCCAGATAATGATGATCTGTAATTCTAAGTTCTTGAGGTCTTTACCTCAATCCTGGCTACAAGTGAGCATTGCTTTAAAAGCAAAAGGTGGATTGGATATTCTTACTTTTGATGAGTCAGTATAACAAACTTAAAGCTCTTGAACATGATGTAAGAAGTCCTTATCGATCATCATCTACTGCCAATACACAAAGATTCGTTGGAGCTTCTAACCCCAAGATGAGTCATGGTCCAAGTCCAACTTACTCATCATCATCTTACACTACCACTCCATCAAGTTCTCAATATGGAGGTATAATGGAAGATGTGCTTGGATCCTTCTTTGCTGATTATGATCCTCAGAACCGGCATATGAGGATTTAGATCGTGGATCCACCGGAGATGGAAGAGATGAAGTGGCAGGTGGCTATGCTGTCCATGGATATCAAGAATTTTGAGCGCAAAGTTGGCAGAAGGTTTGGCTTCCAAGGAAGAGATCCAATGAGGTTTGACAAAAGGAAGGTCAAGTGCTTCACTTGTCAACAGATGGGTCACTTCTTCAGAGAGTGCAAAGACAGAAAGCGGTGATGAGACGAGATACTCTACTTATCGCCAGAATCGAGGGAGTCGAACTTCAAAGGATCGGCAGCTTTGGTCACTTGACAAAGCAATGTGGATTTGGAAGCATCATGAGCAGGATAATGATGGTCCCGATAATGTTGGTTTGATTGCAAGCGTACTTGAGGATAGGCATGATCAGATTGCCCTGATGGGCATCTCTCAGGTACAAAATTGTTTGTTTGGTTGTAGTGAGCGTTATAATGAACTCAAAGAAGCTTATGATATTTTGAAACCTAAATATAATGAATGCTTTGTAGAAGTTGAAGCTTATAAACAGGCTTTAAAACACTAGAAAGACAAAAGGTTTGGTTTCAGAAGAATCAAATAGCTTATGATGAGAAAATAAGTATGTTAGAAAGAGATCTTACTAATGCTAAAAATGAGTTAAAATATTCTGAGAAGTTACGAGCAGATGTTGTGTCAGAAAATCTAGAGTGAAGGTGAAACTAGATGAGGAAATTGCTAGGCATAACGAATGGTTATTAAATGGAAAAAAGTTAGCTAGTCATTTATATGGTAGTCAAGCTCCTAATTTTGGGATAGGTTTAGGCTTTAAGAAATATGTAGGATTAGAAGCTAGAGATGATACACGTAAATCCACACAGCAGCTTAGCTAATTATGTTAAAGAAGGTGACCTACATGTCAGACGTGGATCTATTAGAGGAATACCTATGCAAGTTGACCTTACCTTATCGATGACTTTGATGGATCACATCATCTCTATGGCAAAAGTCAAATGACTTGCCTGACCACTCGATACTTCTTCTAATGACTTTGTCTCTTGTGTTAACAGTGACAAGTCCTCCGAGCAAGGGTCTACAGAGTGTGATTCAAATGACAAGTCTGACCTTCCCAAGTCTATACCCCTGCCTGCACCCAAGACTACCAATAAGCATGTCAGAGTTGCTGCCAAGGAATCCTCTTCCAAGACAGTTGCCTCTGAAGACTTGCCTTTTAATTCTTTGCATAATAATCCTGTTAAAAACAATTCTTTTCATGGTTATGGTTTGAATACTTCTGCTTGTACTAGAACATCTTTTGGTTTGAATAAATCTTCTAAACAGAAGACATGTTTTGTGTGTAGAAGTAAATTTCATTTAATTAAGGATTGTGATTTTCATGAGCAAAGAATGAATAGGTGTGGTGATTCTAGGACATCTAGACCAATGTGGACCAATGTTAATGCTATACCCCCTTATGTTCCACAAGCAACTAATTCTCCTTTTCCTTGGAGAAGACCAGTTGCAAGACCATATATACAACCAACAAGTTCATATTTTACGAATGGTTATTGGCCTGGAAATGTTGACTCAATGACTGATGGGAAAGGGAACTGAATACTTGTCAAGTCCTCACAGTTGTTCTTGGAATACAAAGGGACCTAAATTTCAATGGAAGCCCAAGAACAATAGTGGATCCTATACATCTGCATGGCATAATTCATATGATCCATAGGCAAGGTTCAAGTCAGAATGACTTGAGCCTCAAGAGTGTACTAATATTTTGTATATTTTTGTTGTTGTAGAATCATCCTCTTAAGCATAAAGATGTTGGCATTGTTGATAGTGGTTGTTCAAGAAGTATGTCAGAAACAGGGATATGATGCATAACTTTGTATCAATTGAAGGAGGAGGCAATGTAACCTTTGGAGGAAGTGATGGAAGGATTACTGGGAAAGGGACCATCAAAACACCTCAACCGGACTTTGAGAATGTATACTATGTCAAGGAACTCCAACACTTCAATTTGTTCTCAGGCTCACAAATCTGTGACACCAAGAACAAAGTACTCTTCACAGAGGATGAATGTCTTGTGTTATCTAAAGACTTCAAACTCCGAGAAGAAACTTCAATTCTCACGAAAGTTCCTCGAATCACAATCTTTATACATTCAACTTAACTGATGTTAAACCCGAAGGTGACTTAACTTGTTTGGTGGCTAAAGCATCCTTGGATGAGTCTACCAAATGGCATAGGAGGATGGCCCATGTCAACTTCAAGACCATAAACAAGCTCTCTAAACTGGGTCTTGTTGAAGGTCTTCCTTCCAAAGTCTTCACTAATGATCATAACTGTGTTGCTTGCAACAAAGGAAAGCAACACCGAGCCTCATACAAAGTTGTGACTGCTGTGAGCATTATTTCTGAACCTCTTCAGTTGCTTTATATGGATCTGTTTGGTCCAACTCAAGTTAGAAGCATTGATCAAAAGTATTTTTGTCTAGTTATCACTGATGGTTATAGCAAATTTTGTTTGGTATTCTTTCTACGGACCAAAGATGAAACATCTCCAAGTCTGAAAGACTTTATTACCCTTATTGAGAATCAGTTGAACCAAAAGGTTAAAGGAATTCGGTGTGATAATGGGACAGAGTTCAAGAATGCCTTACTTATAGAACTCTGAGGTCAAAAGGATCAAAAGGGACTATAGCACTCCAAGAACCCCACAACAAAATGGGGTGGAAGAAAGAAAAAATAGGACCCTCATAGAGGCTGCAAGATCAATGCTGGCAGACTCTAAACTACCCACCATGTTTTGGACTGAAGTTGTTGGCACAGCTTGTTATGTATTGAATAGAGTGTCCATTACTAGACCACACTTCAAAACACCATATGAACTTCTCTATGGGAAAGTTCCTACTATTCATTATCTTAAACCTTCTGGGTGTCAAGTGACTATTCTGAATACAAGTGATCCATTGGGCAAATTTGATGAGAAGATGATGATGGTTATATTGGGATATTCATCATAGTAGCGCATGAGTTTACAATTTATCTGCTAAGAAGATTGAGGAGACATTGAACCCGAGGTTTCTAGAAGACAAGCCTAATGTTCAAGGACATGGTCATGTTTGGTCTTTTGACCTTGATTACTTAACTGATTATTTGGGTTATTCTAGACATATGGCTAACCAACATGCAGATACTCAAGAGTCTCCAACTAACTGTGATTCCCTGGATGCCGATTCTACCGGTGAGTTTGAAGATGATGAGCAACCCATTGTAGTGCCTTCTTTCTCCCCTAACAATTTTTCAGGTGACACTTCAAAAGTTACTTCTGATGAGAGTGAAGACGAGTCCAATTATGCAGAGGATCTTGCTAGGCTGCAGAAACAAGAGTATGCTAACTAATCTAGATGTTCGAGAGGAATACCTGAGGAGAGTGCAAGTGAAACAATAAGTGGAAACCTCAATTCTACTGAACGTGATCCAGTTTCTCCTATCATCACCAATTCAGGCTATGCTGTTACTACTCCCATTTCTACTAGAGTGTCCACAGACTTTGGAGATCCTTATACTCGCTTTCCAAGACCCTCAGATCTTGGTAATCATCAACCCAAAGTTGGAATCTTCACCTCACCTTCTTATGACACTGATTTTGAACCTACTATGACTAATATTGATACTTCCATTGAAGTCAACACCACTACTACTAAAAGGATTCACAATACTCATCCTCAGTCAAATATTATTGGTGATCCTAATGCACCTGTTAGAACACGGGTACGTGGCATGTTCTAAATATGGTCAAGTGGCTTTTATCTCTTATGTCTCAAATTAGCAAAGAGACAATCACATGACTATGAACATTGTCTGCTTGCTTGTTTTCTTTCTGGTGGAACCAACCAATGTTACTCGTGCACTTGAAGATTCAAGTTGGCTTGAGGCAATGCAGGAAGAGATGCAACAATTTCAAAATCAGCAAGTTTGGATATTGGTACCACTACCTGATGGCAAGTATGCAATTGGTACTAAATGGATTTTGAAGAATAAGAGAGATGCAAGAGGTGTTGTTATTAAAAACAAAGCAAGATTGGTTGCTCAGGGTTATAGACAAGAGGAGGGGATTGATTTTGATGAAGTGTTTGCACCTGTGGCTAGAGTTGAGGCCATACGGATTTTCTTGGCTTATGCATCCTATATGGGATTTATGGTATATCAAATGGATGTTAAAGGCGCCTTCTTGTATGGTGAAATAGAAGAGGAGGTTTATGTCACTCAACCTAAAGGATTTGAAGACCCTGCTCATCCTACTCATGTTTACAAAGTTGTCAAAGCTCTCTATGGACTACATCAGGCACCACGAGCTTGGTATGCTAGGCTTTCATCGTTTCTTCTGAAGCATGGATATCGAAGAGGTGCCATAGATAAAACACTTTTCCTGAAGAAGAATTCCCCAGACATTATTCTTGTGCAAGTGTATGTGGATGACATTATTTTTGGATCCACAAAGGAAGCTTGGTGCAGGGAGTTTGAGGAGCTAATGAAGGGAGAATTTCAGATGAGTGCCATGGGAGAAATGACTTTCTTTTTGGGTCTCCAAGTTCAGCAGAAACCTTATGGTATCTTTATCACCAGACAAATATGTGAGGGACATCTTAAAGAAGTTTGGTATGGAGAGTGTCGGGACGCCACTACACCTTATGAAGCTCCTAAGTCAAAGATCAACAATGAAATAGATCCACCAGTGAATATACATCTTTACAGATCTATGATTGGTTCTTTGATGTATTTAATAGCTTCACGGCCCGATATTACTTTTGCTGTGAGTGTTTGTTCTCGACATCAAGTTACTCCACTTACTTCCCATCTCAATGCTGTTAAGAAGATCTTTAAGTACCTCAAAGGTCAACCTCACTTAGGCCTTTGGTACCCAAAAGAATCTCCATTTAAGCCGGAAGCATATAGTGATAGTGACTATGCTGGTGCAAATCTGGATAGGAGATCCACTACGGAGGTTGCCAATTCCTTGAAAGAGATTGATTTCTTGGCAATGCAAGAAAGCACTATTGTGGCTACCTCATCTACCGGCAGAGTACGCTGTCGCCGCCAATTGCTGTACAGTGTTCTTTGGATTCAAAATCAATTGTTGGATTATGGGTATAACTTCATGAACACAACAATTTTTATTGATAATTAAAGTACCATATGCATTGTTAAAAATCCAGTTTTTCACAAATCGAACAAAACATATTGAAATCGGGCACCACTTTATAAGAGATGCATATGACAAACATTTGATAAAAGTGGTTAAAATTCACACTGATGATAATGTGGCAGATTTGTTAACCAAAGCTTTTGATGGACCAAGGTTTCAACACCTTGTGGTCCATATTGGTATGCTTAACCCTTAACTACAAAGTTTAAGGGGAGGCATAGGCCTGTGGGAGGCATATGCCTCGGGAGGATTTGTGTATACTTTGCATTGTTTATGTAAATTTGTTTGTTTTTGTGTATTCGTATGATTTTTGATTCTGTTCACTAACACTAACCAGCTAATGTAATGATAGTTTGTTTTTCTTTGTTGGTTTGTGTGTTTCTCTATGTTTGTTTTGTTTTGCAGATTGGTTATTCAAGTTGGGATCTACCAAGGTTGTTAAAGCTTATTTCTACTGAATTCAAAGTACTGAAGTGAGTTATTTGTTTCCACTAAAGACAATGTACTAAAGTTACTATGTTCATTCAAGAGAAGTACTGAAGCAAATTGTTCATTCATTCATTCGAGAAATGCTTTTTAAAGCTTACGTACTATAGAGTACAATCAACATCAAATGCAATTACAAGAAAAGAGCAATACATGATCTATTAATCTGAATCTTGTTTATATCATCTATTCCAACATCTAACAGAATTTTGTTGGATATGCATGATTGCTCACATCTTTCACACTAAATGCTGGATATGTATTTATCAAGTCTTGCATAACCACCCATTCATTCTATCTCGATGACTGGATATGCATGACCTGTATGACGAAGAAGCTAAGGATCAAAATGGGAAGGATGGATTGATGAAAACGATGATGATGACGATGACCACACATGATGATGAAGAAAAATAAAGTTTCCTGTGTGCTTCATCTATAGATTTCAACCAAATGCAACCCATCCACTATCCTAAAGCATTTCTCTATACGATATGTGTTGATGCACCAAAATCGTGCGTGAGAAAGACCGAGAACCACCTCTATCTTAGGAAGTGGTGGATTTCGCTCGTGGCCTTCGCTGAGGCTGAGGAGCGAGGTGGGAGTAAGATGTTCTCCTTACAGAGTCATCGAATCATCAACGGCAATGGAAGACACATTCACAACAGCAAGAACAGGCTCTTTCACTCTCTTTGAAGTTGCTTCCTCATCCTGAAGTCTTCATAAGGTGATACATAAGAACTTATGGATGAGTTGTCTTCATCATCAACGGATTGCTTGACAAATAATCCTTCTTCCACCTCTCAATACTGCTTATGGAGGATGTATTGTCATCTGATGAAAGGGTGATTGGGGAGGATCTACTCATGGTTTGTTTTGGAGCATTGATGCAATTAGGGTTTGTGATGATATTTGGGGTTTTTTTTGATGAAGAGTTATGTGTGCATTGGGATTGTTTTATAGACAGTTTCAAGACTTCATGAGACTTAATGCGTGGGTGAAAACAAGAAAAAGATATTTATGAAGCTTCTTGAATACGGATCTGTTTCTCCGAGTAGTATTCTTCGCCAGATTGATTAGTGTTTCTACCGAAGTTGAAAGTTAATTTGGGAAAAGTAGCAAGACACGTCCGTCAACATTTGACCAAAATTGGAAAATACTACTTATTCTCTCTTTGCATATCTTCGTCTCATTAACAGTTTCCTCATTACTCACATTCAAAACACTTCCACTTGTGTGACTCTTAACCCTAAGTTACATTTTTTCTCATGGCGCTTCAATTCAAGCATGATCATAATAAAGTCGCTCGATCGCTAAGGGTGATGAGTTGTATAGACCAATTGTAGAATTCTTACAAATATCCAAGATTCATTATGCTTTAACGATTCTCCGAAGTGATTTATGAATCGTTGATTAAACAATTTTGGGCAATCTGCGGAAAAAGAGGAGTGATACTGAGATTGTAGCTATTGTTGATGGAACAGAGTATGTTGTGACAGAGGAGCAGATAAGAAGACAACTTCGTTTGGATGATGCAAATGGGGTTTATCATTCTAATGCGATGGATATTCTTGCTGGATTAAGAGCTATTGGATATCGTAGGTGAAAGGACTGATATGTGGTTGAAGAATCAGTTGTGTCCTATGTGGAGATTTTTGGTTCACACCTTGCTTCAATGTATGAGCAATAAATCTGGAGGATGGGGTCAATTTTCTACGCATTGATGTGGTATTGTTTGTCTTTTCTCGTGGTTTGACTTATAATTTCTCTAAGAATATTTTTGATAATATGGTTGAAAATATAGATAGGAAAAAGCATAAGTTTTGATGTACCCTAGGTTTCTTCAGATAATTTTAGACATTACCACACAAGCCCAAGCCTTTTATCCCATAGGAGCGTTAACTGCTAAGCTATTTGCTTCAATGAGAACTAAATTTGAGGGGACACATTTTCCTTTATTAGCAGCTATGTTGCCTTAGGGGAATGAGGTTGCTGATGAGGATAATGTTGTTACTTTACCTTCTTCCAATACTACTGATGGTAATCCTACAGTTACTATTGATGAGGGCCCTTCTGCTATCTGAAGCATCTAATGTTTCTACTGACTTACCTCCACTCATACCTTCACCTAGACCTAGTCCTAGTCCTTCACCTACACAAGTTTCTCTTGACGAGGTTCATTTTGATAGCGATAGATTGCCTACACCTAGTCCTATTAGGAATCAATTTGAAGGATTTCCTAATTTTGAGCATGTTCCTATTACTACTGAAAGGCCCAATGAAGCTCCCATTACCACTGAGCAATCAATTGGTGGAGCTGAGGACCCTATTACACTTACCTCAATATATGCTCTAGTGAACAAGTATGCAGGTGAGGTGGCTGATCTCAAGAAGGAGCTTGCAGAGACCAAGTCTACTCTTGGTGGTAAGATTGTGGAGTTGCAGACTAAGGTTAAGAACTTGGAGGAACTACTTGGAAAAAGGGGCAAAAAGAGAGTTTTGGTTTCTTCTGAAGAGGAGCAAGAAGAAACTCAAGATGCATCACTAGGAATCTTGGCTGATGCGACTCTTACATATGATGTTTCTTCTCCTATTGCTGCTGAATCTTCAAGGAGAAAGGAGCCTATTATCTTTGCTAGAAAAAGAAGAAGACAATATCTGAATAAGGTATCCACTGAAATTTCAAAGGAGCCAAATGTTGTTGATGCAATTGCTGATGTTCTATTTGAGAAGGTTGCTTCTGAACATGGTCAAGCCTCATTTGTACCAGAACAACCACATTCTCCACCTTCAGAGATAATGATGCAGCTTTTATGGCTGGGAGAATTTTAAGTTGAATTCTTCTTCAAGTTTTTCTACACCTGTTGAGGAATTTTCAACCATTTTTATTCGATGTTGTTTTGGGTGTTCCTTCGAAGTTCATTCTATGCATATGTCTCAAATTGGTTTTGTTGAGGAATCTTCTGACAAAGGAAAGGAAAGTGTGATTGATGATATGATTGGTTCAGGTTTGGTATCTGAAGAAGAAAATCAAGCTCAAGCTAGAATGTTTGTTGATTATGAAAATATGCGAAGAGTCGTAGTAGTTGAATTTCTTCAAGCTCACCGATTCTAATTTGTCTACAGAGAGAAAACTAGAGCTTGATGCATTATTTCCTAAGATCACTGATGATCAATGGGATGCCTATACTAATCAAGGTGCATCTGATCCTAATCTTGCAAAACTTATTTTAGGAGCATCTTTTGATAGTGCGAATTTTGTGGATCAAATGGTGGCTCTTGGAAATCAAAAGAAGCAAGAAGCGAATGCAAAGAGGAGGGCTATTGTTGCTCAAAGACATAAAGCAAAAAGGGAAAACCAATGACCGTAGCTCGAAGAGGCTTATATGAGGAGAGTGAAGAATCATAGTTCTACTATTTATAATGCCGCATGTCAATGAAGCAAATATGTATGCGTTATCCGATGATGATTTGATCGAGAAAGTATAATATGATTATGAAGTTTTCTTCATCCGGTTCTACTTCGCCTTCTACATTAGAAAGGATTGATAATATGTCCGATGTTCCTAACTTAAGAGACCTAAAATAGTTGATATAGTGGATAATTTTGATGTCAAGTTTCACCTCAAGTAATGTCTCAAGTTGTTACTAATTAAAACAACTTCAAGCTAATCCTTTCACTAATAAGGTTGTTCCTCTGAATCTTCTTGTTTCTTCTAAGCATTGCCTAGTGTTGATAATTTGGGTGATCCATTGAGTAAGGAAGAAGATCTACAGATTGATAAAGATAAGAAAGCTGGTAGGAGGAAGAAAAGTATGGCTAAAAGGAAACTTAGTTCCTTAAGGAGCTCTGTGAGATTGGCTATGAAACGTCTTTCCAAGAGTATTTCTTTTGATCTCAAGGCACTGAGTCAACTTTTATTAAAGTGGTACTGTTGATGTTTTTCCTGAAGGAACACATGTCGTATTGATCAATTGGACAACCGAAGCTTAATATCTTTATTTGCTCGGTTAGATAATACTTCTTTACAGTTCAACTTCTTGAAGGAAATATTTCATTTGGTGGATAGACACGATTTGAAGATGTTGTATGAACATGTTACTCAATATTATACAATTCATTCACCACGGGTTCGGTTTATATTTATTGGGTGATCTTCAAGTCTTGTTTGATTCTCATTCTCCTGATGGTAAAGGGTATTCTATTTGGAAGGATTCTCATAAATGGGAGATTGAGAGTTGGAGATTCTATCCTATGCCATGTGTTCATGTGGTTCAGACGAAATGTGGCATGATTTTGTGTATGTTCTCAGATAAAACTTATCCGTTGTCGCTATTCATGGAAAGAATGCTTAGACTGAAGTTGGAAGTACCTCCTAATCCAGTTGGCAATGATGACCTTCATGCAGAACAATGTGTGGGATTGATTAAAACTGCCTTATGCAACATAAGGGTTTATCTTGATTGTGGTAATTTGTATGATTTGTACTTTTTGTTTTATTCTTAGTTAAAAAAAAAAAAAACCCACTATGTATATGTTTTGTTTTACTAAATTTTATTGCGTGTTTGTTGTATATTATTATAACGTTATTAACTCACAGATATACCTTGTGTGTGTCAAAGAGTTGGCTAGTCCAAAGGGTACAGCTTTGGTAAAGACACATCAAATCTGTTGATAGCTGTAATTGTTTGCTCAAAATCATAGGGTTTACAACCACCCTTGCTTAATTGCTGAGTGTTGTATGGTTATCAATTCACCATGATTTATTCCTTTTTGGAATCCAAGAATTGACTAGCCCACATGTATATGGCTTGTGGTAAAGGCAGTGGAATACCATATTTGGTAATCAGTTCACCAATTTTAAGAATTGGCTAGTCCCGAGCAAACGGCAGGTAAAGACATATCAAATCCGCTCATGGTTGCTGATTTGCTAATAAATCGATGGTTATACAATGTACCATGGTTTTCGAACTTAAACATTTGGCTACTCCAGGAGTGATGGCTATTGGTAAAGAGACATCAAATCCATTATTTTCAATGATTCACCTCTCACGGAGTTAACACACCTGGATGTGATGAGAATAGTTTGAAACTTATATGTTTTGATGTACATGTTGTCATTTGTTGTTGCAAAGATATGGAGTTTCAGAGTTTCTTCATCAAAGAGATGATTTTGTTTTGCTTTCTTTGTCTGATGATGTTTGACTACAATCCTCTAGTGTTTCAAGGTTAGAGATCTATCAAGAAACTAGAACTTAACCACGTCAAATTCCAGTTTAGGGGAGGATTGTTGGGAATTATGTGAAGTATGAATTATGTTATTGTTTCTCACAATGGATTCTGCTGAAGGGTATGGATTCTGCACAAGACATAGTTTTCTGAAGATTAGTTTGTTTCTTCAAGGAAGTTATTATTCCGTGTTTAGTTTATTTAGTTTGGATATACATGAGCTTTATTAGGAAGTGATTGTGTATATCTTATTTAGTTTTATGTTTATAAGTTTCTTGGGAAACGGTTTAGGGTTTTGTTTAGGGTTCCTTGTCTATAAAAGGAACACAATGGAATGAATTATAGATATGTTTTAAAAAAAAACAAGTTATTAATATAACGATCCATAGAGGATCAAAGAAGTTCTTAGTTATCTGTGTTTTATACTTGTGTTTATATTCCGCTACAGAATACAAGTTGTAGAGATTTTCTTTTAGTTTGTTTGTGATTACACAAGTGATACTAACGATCTACGAAGCTCAAGATCTATCAAGGTCTAAAAGTTTTCAACATGGTCCAATAACATTTCTTACGGTATGTTTTTATATATATTTTGGTTTTTTTTAAACAAATATTTGATTTATTTTTTTCACATTGCGATATTAGATGGTTTAAAAGAACCAAATCGAATGAAGATGTCTTTACGAAGATTGCTCAAATTGAGTTGCCGAGGAAAGTGGATGTGAACATATAAGACTTAAAAATTTTCTCGAAGTTTTTGAAGATGATCGGGTTTTCTTGAGGAGGAAGTTAATGATGAAATTGATCAACCAATTTTTGAATCTAGTGATGTTTTACTATTAGAGAATAAAAGAGTGTCGTAAAAATCAATGTCAACATTTGAATTCAAGTGGAATGTAATCTTAAAAGTTTGATTATACTGCTTTTAAAAACATAATATTTGATTGTTATAATTTTTTTATACTTTTATCGTAACAAAATTTGTGAAACTTCAAAACCTATACAAGTGAAAGTGATAATTCATCATCATCTAAGAAAACCATTTTTAATAATCATACTCCAATGAGGATTGAGAATTTTGGGAGTTCATCTTTGTTGGATGCTGCAAATGACCCTTCAGTTTATGATGATGACAATTCCTTCAATTTTGATTATCGAAATGAGGTATTCATTCATTTATAATAATATATTCATTTAGTCATTTATTAATAATATATTTTTTAACGCTAATAACCGTTCAACCTTTTCATGCGCATCAATTATCGAAGATAACAACTTGAATCATGTTCATGTTCAAGAGGTATTAAATTGTTCAAGATCTTAAAATTTTTCTTATGTTATTTTGTTCCAAACTGAAATATCTTATACTATTACTTTAAAGCAGCATGATGAGATTCAGATTAGCAACTTTGAAACTACAAAGCAAAAGCAGGTCAGATCGGCTATACTTGAGATACATATTTTAATAAGAAACTTATTACATAACTTTTTTTTTTTTAAGAAATGGATAACTTATTCTGTTAATTTGTTAATTTTTCAGGAAGCTATTTCTGATCTGAAAAGATGTATATCACATTTTTCATTGCATAATGATATTCTTTCAAAAGATGAAGAAGTTGTTAATCTTAAGAAAGTACTTTTGTCGCTTTTAATTGGAAAAGATGAAACAGAAAAACAGAGAAGTGAATGTGTAGTTAACGTGGGATTTTATGAAGAAACAAATACCAAATGAAGGATGTGCCAAAGAAACTAATGATAAGATCCATGATGAATCAGAGAATACAAGTAATATTCAAATAATTTCACGTGAAGTGGTACAACCTTTAAAAGTTGTTGAAGAAAGTTTTGTTGAAGAAAATGCTCTATTAGGATCTTTCTATTGCTGATGAAATAAGTTTTCCTGAGGAAGTCGCCAAACAATATTTGAACTTAAAAATGAAGATGATTACACGACCAATGAATGGTTATTTCTAAGAACATGAAGATGGTAATGTTAAAAGCAATTCTTGACATCGATGTGTCTAAAATGTTTACAAAGGATATAATGATAACATGGATTTTGCTACGCTTCCTATAGGCAAGTTAAAGTTGTTAAAAAGTGCGCATGTATGAGTTCTGCAAGAAAATGTTGCTAATGATGATGTTTTATTGGTGATGCTCCTACTTTGATCTTCCTACTGCCAGCTGCCAGCGTGAGAAGAATTTCCGTGATTTACGATACGAAATGGATGATCCAAGCACTTAAAAGCATATGAAGAATTGTCACACGTGAAGATGAAATGTGATATAGAAGATGAAGGGCTTGTCAAAGAAAATAGTGATTGTGTACAAACTAAGAAAGATTTCTTTGTAGTATCTGATAAAGTGGTTAAAGAAAGTGTTGTCGTGATTTCTGAGAGTACTCACAAGAAAATGTTGCTAGTATTGATGTTTCTATTCGTGATGCCCATACTCTTGATGTTCGTACTGCTGCAGTTTCAGAAGAAGTTCAAGATTTGGCTGATACAGAAATGCATGATACAATAGAACATGAAGGGCTTGTCAAAGAAAATAATGTTAACATTGAATTGGTTGCAGTTTCTATACACAGTGATTGTTTAAAAACTAAGAAAGATGTCTCTAAGTAGATGATATTGAGAAATTCAAGACTACATTAGGCTGAGATGCAGATAGATGATGTCATAGAAACAAATAAAGTGGTTAAAGAAAGTGTTGCTGAAGATAATGTTCCTAATGATAATTTTTCATCATGATGAATCATGTTTGCTTGAGGATGAAGATGCTTAACGAAAGTCGAAAGTTAGAAGACAAAGGAAGTAATGTTAACATCGAATTGGCTGAAGTTTCTATACACAGTGATTGTTTAGAAAGTAAGAAAGATGTCTTACAAGTAGATGAGATTGGGATATCTGAAGACTCTGTTAGGCCTGATATGCAGATAGATGATGTCATAGAAACTAATAAAGTGGTTAAAGAAAGTGTTGCTGAAGAAAATGTTCCTAATGATAATTTTTCTACTGCTGATGAATCGTGTTTGCCTGAGGATGAACGCCGCACTTAATGTAAAAGTCGTGAGTTAGAAGACAAAGGAAGTAATGTTATCATAGATGGCTAGCTCTACACAAAGTGATTGTTTAGAAACTAAAAAAGATGTCTTACAAGTAGATGAGATTGAGAATCCAAGACTCTCTTAGGCCTGAGATGTAGATAGATGATGTCATAGAAACTAATAAAGTGATTAAAGAAAGCTGCCCTAATGATCATTTTTCTCACTGATGAAGCATGTTTACATGAGGATGAAGATGTCTGAGAAAAGTCGAGTTTGAAGAAAGTGAAATTTCAAACAAACATTTGAAAGAAGTTCATGATCACAAAGACAACGAGAAAAAAAAAGCTTAACTATCACAAAGTTAGAAGAAGGCATTGATGCTTATGAATCTTTTGATGAAAGCGACAAGTATGTCAAAGTGAAGAAAACTTTTGAGAAAGAAGATCAAAAATACAGCCTAACTTTGCGGTGTAATCAACCCGACAGCCAAGTGGGTTCTAGCAAAGGGTGATGTACTCCCAAAAGAATCTATTGATGTCACGCAATCCCAAAGCAATCCGTTAATCAAATGGTAAGGGCACGGTGACACCACCAAATGTATCCTTCAGGAAGAAGAACCATTTGAAGAACAGATATGTGAAGATGATGAGATGTTAGATACTGAAGATGATGATTTTGATAAGAATGAAACATTTACAGGTGATGATGTTTTGAAGTGTATCAAGGCTGAAGAGGAACTTTTAAACATCAAAAGTGAGAATTACATTGTCGACAATATCTCATACAAACCCAAGCAATCTTCTGAAGTACCTAAAGACACTTCATCTTCTGAAGTAAATATTTATGAGAGTTCTACTTTTGATGAAAAACTTTCTAGTGCTGTTTCTACTGATGTTAGTATGGAAGATTCTATTATTGATCTTGAGACAAATCAAATCGATAATCTTGCCATTCAGGTACAATTTCATATCTAATTAATTATTATTTTTATTTTATTAGTGAATAGTAGTAAAAATAATATGTTATATAAGTGCACTTTAATACGCTTTTCGTGTTTTTCAAAAAACATGATTTGAATATCAAAGGAAATGAAGAGAAGCTAAAACGAAGAAAAAAATCATGCATCCTTTTGAATCTCCATATATGAACAAAAGAGTTGAGACTATAATGGAATTCAAATCACGTGTTGAAAAAACTATTCCCTAAAATGATTCTATCTCGATAACAGAGAAAAATGATTTGTAAGTTTTTAAAACTATATATAATTTTAATTTTTAATTTTTTACATGTAATTTCTATATGCTAGTATATAATAATTTCTATTTGTTACTTTATAGGGAGGAGATTTTCAGTTATGGGAAAGTAAATGGAATTTTAAGAGTTCATATCAAGTGTCTTGCTTCTGAAACAGAGATTGAGGGTGAAGTTATTGATAACTTTTGTTAATACAAATATCGTCATTAAACGTTATTTATATTTTTGATCTTTACCTAAGTTTTGTAAGGACAAAAGTAAATTTAATTTGTATAAAAGCTTAAAGCTTGTCAAGTTTAATAGATATTAAAACAAACTTTTTCAAACAATATATTCATCATTCAAGCATTTACATTTATGATTAGTAACATCTTGATATGACTCTAATCATTATGTATGATAGTAGTTTTTAGAATGTGTTAGGTTCTTAAAACCAAACACTACTTATGTACTTGCATATTTCTAAAAATAGAAATACAACATATGACATCATGTAATGCATCATGGAAATCATTGGAAGATTTCATTAGATATTTTGTGTGGATTTGTACTCTTCATATCTTGCACAATCTCACTTAGATAGAGTTGACTTTAGCAAGATTTGATATCTTGATCGTGACCGTATGCTACAAAATGTACACGGGCGGAACCCTTTTAAGGGTTCCGCGGTCCGTGGACGCCTCGTCCACTTTGGCTATAAATAGCAATGCCAAGCCAAGTAGTTTTTCATCCCTTTCTAACATACTCTCATACATATCTTCTCTCTAACCTTTCTAACTCAGTTTCATATCATATTAGTGATCTCTTTTGTAGCAAAGAAGATCAAGTCATATTCAAGCTTCAACGAGAAGTTGGAAGTCTTGTTTGTTTAGTGTTGTATGATCTAGTGTTGATTCATACTTCATTGTTGTATCAAACCATCATAATCTTGTGAGTGTGAGTGGTTAGTATTTTAGTCCTCAAAATACATTGTGTGTAGGAGTGGTTGTACCCTTGGAAAGAACTCGACATATAGCTTAGTGTCGGAAATAGTGTAAAGGTTTTCTCCGCCGGTGAAAGGAGCTTGTTGACTAGTGAAGTTAAACTCTCGAGTGTGAGACTCGAGGAGTGGAGTAAGGCAAGGAAAAAGAGTCCTTGTAGACCGAACCACTATAAACAACTTGTTGTGGTTTGATCATTTCTTTCCTTATTTACTTCTTACATATTGCTTGCATATTTCATTAACATATCTAAGATCAATATCAATTGATCTTTACAATAAGTTTCAAAACAAAGTTTTTAATTGGTAAACTATTCAACCCCCCTTCTAGTTTTCTACAATTGGTACCAGAGCCTCGTTGCTCAAGAATTTCTAAAATAACTTGTATTTTATAAACTTGAAACGATCCATGGATTCTCAAAACTTTAAAGAAGGGCAATCTATGCAAAGACCACCACTCTTTGAAACCAATGGATTTATCTATTGGAAAAACCGTTTTGAAACATATGTAAAATCAAAAGATATAGATCTTTGGTTTATTATTGTTAAAGGGGATTTTAGTTCTACAACAAAGGATATTTCCGTTGATGAACAAAAGAAACTAGTTGCTAAAAATAATGAAGCTAAAATGATGCTTTATAATGCTTTACCTAGAAAAGAATATGAAAGAATTTTTATGTGTGAAACCGCCAAAGATATTTGGGAATCTTTAATTGTTACACATCAAGGTAATTCAAAAGTCAAGGATAACAAAATTGATCTTCTTGTTCAACAATATGAACAATTTGTTATTCCTTAAGATGAAACCATTGATTGTGGCTTTGCTCGCTTTAACACTATTATTACATCACTTAAAGCACTTGATGAATCTTTTCGTAGTAAGAACTTTGTCACGAAATTTCTTAGAGCACTCCATCCCAAATGGAGAGCTAAAGTGACCGCCATTGAGGAATCAAAAGATCTCTCAATAATGTCACTAGACGAGTTGATCGGTAACCTCAAAGTACACGAAATGGTGATGGAGAAAGATTCGTAGATCATCAAAGGAAAAAGGGAGAAGATCAAACCGCTGCTCTAAAAGCAAAGCGGAATCAAGTGATGATGACGAATCTTGCTCCGTAGCTGAAGATGAGGAATATGCCATGGCCGTTAGAGATTTTAAGAAGTTCTTTAGAAGAAGAGGAAAGTTCGTAAGACAACCTCGAGAAGAAAAGAAGCCATTCCAAAAAGATCGGGATGACAAGAAGGGAAAAGGTGAAAGAAAATGTTTTAGATGTGGTGATGCAAGTCACCTCATAAGAGAATGTCCCAAGCCACCTAAAAGCAAAACTCAACGAGCTTTTGTAAGTGGTGCTTGGAGTGATAGTGAAGACGATGAAGAATCAAGCAAGGAAGAGATCGCTCTAATGGCACATGAGTCAAATGAGGTACTTTCCGACTCTTCTTATTCTTCTATTGATGATGACACTTTGCAAAAACAATATAATCAATTGTGTGAGCTAAGTCTAAAAATCATAACTAAAAATAAATTTTTAAAACCAAAAAGGAATTTTTGGAAAATGAAGTTTATGAGTTAAAAGAAAAAGCAAAACGACTAGAAAAGGAAAAGCAAATGACGATGATTGTAAATCATGTCAAGAGCTTAAACTTGAAATAGAAAAACTAAAGCTCACACAAGATGTTTTAATAGAAAACAATTCTAAATTTAAAAGGTTTAACAAGAACATCGCTCTTGCCGATGAAATAGTTAAAATTCATAAAACACCATGAGACATGAATGGGCTAGGTTTTAATGAAGTATTAATTCCAAAGAGTCAAAATAAAACGGCCGAAAAGGATGAACATTTTGTCAAAATTGCTGCAAAGATAAAGACGGACCGCACGGAACCAAAATAAGGGTTCCGTCCGTTGTGCAAAATGGTGCCGGGTACTTCGGTGACAGAACGAATGTTCGCACACGGACCGCATCAATTTGTTAAAATAACAAAGAAAACCAATAATAGTATTAAACTAAAACCGGCCTGTTACTTGAGTAGGACTTGTCAAAATGAATTTAGATCAAAAACTACTCAACAACGATATAAAACTCCTTTGCCAAACGCCTTTCCTAAGAGCAACCACAACGCACAACCCAACTACCAACACAATGGTTGGAATCAAAACTTTCCTAGACCATATCAAACTCCAGATTACATGCCATGGAACTCTTACCCATCGTTTCCATACATGAATCAAATAAATGGTATGTGTAACCCAAATGGACCCATGAGATATTGGGGACCAAATGCTTGAGTTATTTGCTTCTTAGGTATGCTTGAAAGTTGGATTGGAACCTATGAATGGATAAAAGATAGTGGTTGCTCACGCACACATGACGGCAACAAAGTCTCTTCTCATCATACCAAGAGTATGACGGAGGTAATGTCACCTTTGGTAGCAATCTCAAAAGCAAAATTATTGGCAAAGGTACGATCGCTCATAACTCCCTAACTATTGAAAATGTTGCTCATGTGGATAGGTTAGGATTTAATCTACTTAGTATTAGCCAACTATGTGATAAAAAGTATAAAGTACTATTTGATGAAAATGGTAGTAAAATACTAAAAGATGGTATCACCATAGCTAAAGGAGTTAGGAAAAATAACATATATGTCATGAAAATAGATAAAACATATAATGACAAACTTTGCCTAACAACATTAGATGATAGCTCATCTCTTTGGCATAGACGCTTAGGTCACGCTAATATGAGACTTATACAAAACCTATCTTCAAAAGAATTGGTTAGGAATTTACCAAAACTTAAATATGACCAACACTTTTGCGACGCTTGCAAAATTGGTAAACAAACACATAGTAGTCACAAATCTAAAAATATGGTGTCCACATCTAAGTGTCTAGAATTATTACATATGGACTTGTTTGGACCATCCGCTATAATAAGCTATGGAGGCAACTTATACACTTTGGTCATAGTAGATGATTATTCAAGGTTTACTTGGACGTTGTTTTTGAAAACCAAAAATGAAGCTTTTGATAAATTTGAAATACTTAGCAAGAAAATTCAAAATCTTCTAGGTGTCACAATTGTGTCGATCCGAACGGATCATGGTCGGAATTTGACAACGAAACTCAATTTGGAAACTTTTGTGATACAAATGGTATAACACATAACTTTTCCGCTCCACTAACACCTCAATCTAATGGAGTAGTAGAACGTAAAAATAGAACAATTCAAGAAATGAGTAGAACAATGCTTAATGAACAAAACATTCCTCAAAAGTTTTGGTGTAACGCCGTTGACACTTCTACATATATTTTGAATAGAGTCTTAATACGCCCTATCTTAAACAAAACACCATATGAACTCTATAAAGGTAAAAAGCCAACGTTAGGATATTTTAGAGTCTTTGGTTGTAAATGCTTTATTCTTAATACTAAGGATTATCTCACCAAGTTTGACCCAAAGTCTTATGAAGGTGTATTTCTTGGTTACTCTCAAACTAGTAAAGCTTACATTGTCCTAAACAAAGAAACAATGATAGTCGAGGAATCGTTGAACATAACATTCGACGAAAGTCCACCTCCCTCTAAGACATCACCTTTGGTAGATGATGACTTAGTTGAAAGTCAAATGATAGAAGGTCAAGAAATAATTAATAATAACAAGGAAGATGAACCATTAAATAAAGAAATTGTCAACATCAAAGAATCTAAAAGTCATCCTTTAGAAAAAGTCATAGGACAACTCAATCAAAGAACCTTAAGGTCACAAGCCCAAAATCAAAGTAATTATTTTTGCTTTGTATCCACCATTGAACCCAAAACCATAAATGAAGCAATAAAAGATGAATCATGGGTTATTGCCATGCAAGAAGAATTAAACCAATTCGTTAGAAATGATGTTTGGAAATTAGTTCCAAAACCTAAAGATCAAACTATAATTGGAATGAAATGGGTTTTTCAAATAAAGATGGATGAAAATGGGATAGTATCTAGAAACAAAGCTAGGCTTGTAGCGCAAGGTTATAATCAACAAGAGGGATTGATTATGATGAAACTTATGCACAGGTAGCTAGGCTTGAGTCTATTAGAATATTGCTTGCTTATGCATGTGCCTATGATTTTAAATTATTTCAAATGGATGTTAAAAGTGCCTTTCTTAATGGGTTTATTAACGAAGAAGTGTATGTTGCTCAACCTTCCGGTTTCACCGACTTTGAGAAACCACATCATGTCTTCAAACTCAAGAAAGCATTGTATGGTCTTAAGCAAGCACCAAAAGCTTGGTACGACCGACTTAAGACTTTTCTTATTGATAACAAATATACTATGGGATTAGTAGATAATACTCTTTTACCAAGAAAAAGGAATCACATATTATCATTGTTCAAATATACGTTGATGACATTATATTCCGATCAACTTGTCAAGAATTATGTGATGATTTCTCTAAAATCATGCACGACGAGTGTGAAATGAGTATGATGTGAGAAGTTAAACTTTCTAGGACTTCAAATAAAACAACTAGAAGATGGCATATTTTTTAACCAATCTAAATATATAAAAGACATGCTTTAGAAATTTGGTCTTGAAGATTCCAAACCAACTAAAACACCCATGTCCTCGGACACTAAACTAACCAAGGATGAGGAAGGTGAACCGAGATAACACTAAATATAGAGGAATGATTGGTAGCCTACTCTATCTTACGGCTAGTAGACCCGACATTATGTTTAGTGTTTGTCTATGTGCTCGCTTTCAAGAAAACCCAAAGGCATCACACTTAGAAGCTTTAAAAAGGATTTTTTAGATAATTAACAACGTGTTTAGGATTATGGTATCCCAAAGGAACGGGTGTAGAAACCATAGTGTATGCCGACTCCGATCATGCCGGTGACTATGTCGATAGAAAAAGTACAAGTGGTATTTGCACTTTTGTTGGACATTGTCTCACCTCATGGTTTGCAAAGAAGCAAATGGCCTTGGCCATTTCAACCATCAGCCTAGTACGCCTCAGCCGGAAAGGCATGTCAACAAGCTCTTTGGATGAAGCAAGCTCTCGGAGATTATGGAATTCATCTCAACGACATTGTGATACTTTGCGACAACAAAAGAGCCATCGATCTCAAAGAAGAACTTCAACATGCTCGCATAAAACATATTGAAATCCGCCATCACTTTCTTCATGACAATGTTCAAAAAGGAAACATTTCAATCGAGAAAGTATCCTCCTAAGACAACATTGCCGACATCTTAACTAAGCCTCTTAAACGAGAACCTTTTAATCTTCTTAGACTTGGTTTAGGGTTAATGGAACCAAACATGTAGGATAAACATAGCCCAAAACATTAGAATAGTCACAACTAAACAAATTTGTTCTGACTGCATCAGAGCTACCAAGACAAACGACAACAAAGACGGAACCAATTTTGTACACCGTCTGCGGGTGTCTACGTATAAAACCGCTATATACAAATCATCCTCTTCCTCAAAACCCACTTTACCAAAACGTGTAAAACTTAAACCAAGCTCATTATTGTCATCTCCCAACTCACTAATCAATCAAGATAACATCATTGTAAGTATCCTAACTACATTTCATCTCTTAATTCTGAGTCTAGGATTCTTATTTATGCACAAAACTATCACAAATCATTACATGGGGTTTTATGTATGCTTTTATACCAAATATGAATTCAATTGGCAAATTGCATAACTAGTCATTGAAATTAAGTACTACATTATCATATTGCATAAACAAATCATGTTTCCCACTAATTGATAGATAATGAATATAAGGCCCTATTCAAACAACCAAACACCCCATGTCAAAAGTTTTGAAAAGCTTCTCACTTGTAGGAAAACAATTTTTTCATTGCTAATACAAATAGAAACGTTAAATTTTCATCACTTGCATGCTCTTGAATACTAAAGGTATTGCATAACTAATATGCATTCCGGGTATATTCAAATGAAGCCACATTGAATTAGGAGCATTTGGGTTATCTCATGGTATTTGCCAAACACCCCACTAAAACCATCTTTGTGCATAAAATGAGTCGAGATAACCGCAACTCCAAATTGTTTTCATATAGGCACACACTAGAACCAAAAACGTTAAAATTTATTCTCATTTTTAACATATTAACTCTTGTCCTTAGGAATAACCATGGTAGCCGCAAGATTCTATGATCACAAAGACACCCTTAACTACATTCCCAAACACCACAAAACCAAAGGACTTACCAAAGAACAAGTAGAAATATTTAGGGGTCTAGAATCAAGGTATTTCCATGAGGGTAGAACCATTCACTCATCCTTCCTTGAAAACACCAACCTCCGTGAAGAACTAGCCGCCATTCAATTCGATTGTCTTTTTGACATCGATGAACCAATTTGTCCTAGGTTTGTGTTAGAATTCTATGCTAGTGTGACCGGTTTTAGTGATGAAGACGATGATGAATTTTGTCTTAGGTTTAGAATCAATCAAAACGACTACACCATCACCTTAGCCAAATTTGCTCAAGTGCTAGGAATTCCCAACCGAGGAACTTGTCTCTACTCGGATAAATGGTCACTCACCCTTTGATGCTATCAATGACCGCTCTCTTCCCTACCAAACCCGTTTGGCCGATAAGGATGTCATCCGTGAACACCCTTTTAACCCAAAATGATACAACCCGAAGTTACCCGAAGGGAAAGAAGTAAACCGAGATCCATATGGAATGGAGCTAAATGAACTTAAGCCCGAATTTAAGAAATGGGAGGAGCTACTTAGAGCCAACGTCATTAGCACCATAGGTAATAGGGATCACATTAACGCTTGCCTTTGTCATATGCTCTACAACTTGTCCAACCGTCAACCATTCAATTTAGCCTACTACATAGCTAGGAGAATGATTGATATTCCAACTCAAGGATCTGTTGCTCTTCCATACGGGATGCTCAACCGCGTCTCTATAGAAACTTTGCACCAATTCCACCAACACCAAAAGGGATGCACCTTCACTATGAGCTCATCCCTCACATCTTTGTACCTTTGAGTGATGCACGAGTTGCTAAGACAAAAGGCAAGAGAGCAAAACCTCCAACTCCATCATCTTCATCATCAAATAGCTGATGGTCTTCCAAGCTCTCCTTCCGCCTCTCATGAGTATTATGCGTCTCTTCCCGAAATAGAGAATGAATCAACGGAGTTCAAGCAAACTAAGGGAATGTTCAAGTGCCTTGGTAGGATGATGAACAAGATTTACAAGAAGTTGGACAAATAAGGGTACTTTAAGGAGTGTTTGGAACAATACATTATCATTAATGTTTGATACAATTTGGTTGTTTTATTATGTAGGATGATAATATAACCTGAAACAATGGTGAATGCTAACAATTTCATGCAGGGATAGCAAGTATGCTATCAAATTTTACCCATTTTCACTATAATGTGAAAATCAATAAGCCTTGCTCAAAATACATGTTCCACTATGTTTATATATGTGTTATCTACTTTTCCTAACTAGAAATGTTTAGTATAACATGTTTTGAGAAGAATTTCGTGTTTCGAAAGTCCCCGACACCTAAAACGAACTCTTCCATTTTTCAGACTTCGACGGATCGACGGCACCATAATTTTGGTACCGTCCGTTATAATTGAAAACTACCGCATTGTATAAAGGACTGCACGCAGACCTTTTAGGGTTCGTCCTGTATGATTTGGTGGATCCTTCGTGTAACTTTTCAATTTCACTATTTTGTGATTCCAAATTACCATCCAATGCTTATAAATCAATCCTAACTTGCTTATACCTTATTAGAACTAGTATAATTCACTTAAGTATATAAGAAATCCATTTCCCACCAAAATTCAAAATTTGAAAAATCCACCCAAGGAGCCCTTTTGCATAAAGGAAGGAACCAAAATTTTGGTACCTTCAAACCGTGGGATTCTAATATTAGGAAATTCCACTCACTAGAACACATTTATTGCAAATCTTTTCTTCTTCACTCCATCTCTCTTCAATGGCTTGACTTGGGTGATATGACTAGCATTCAACCCACTTCCAAATCATTAGGAACCTCATCTCTTCAATGGCTTAACATCAAATCAAACACATTTCTCCATGATTTTTCACTTCTATAAATTGTGAGGTTTTACCATGATCATCCTCACACCTTCTTCATTCTTACTATCATCTAGCAAAGACAAACCAAAGTCAAAAATGACAAAATCATCCCCAAAACCTGCAAAAGACCGCTAGAATTAGTGTGAGGCCTTGTTGCTTCGTTCACCTTAGCTCCTCATCCGAGTCTTCTCCACTCACAATCTCATCTCCCATCTGAGATGATACAAACCTCACCTTAGCACACTACTCAATCACATTGTGATCACCACTCCACCACCAACAAAAACACCAACTTCACCTCCACTGGCACCTATCCAAACATCCAAAACCACCGCCCACCTTCACCAAGGTCTCCAACTCTAATTCCCATGGAGTTATTTTCCACTCCACCAACCTCACCAATCCTTTCTTGGAGGACTTGGATGACTTGCCTCCTAGGCCAAATCATCCACCACCATTGCCATCCTTTGGCTCAATTGAGCGGATGGCTCATAAGTCACC
The DNA here is from genome assembly GCA_910596185.1 of Chrysanthemum makinoi. Taxonomy (NCBI): domain Eukaryota; kingdom Viridiplantae; phylum Streptophyta; class Magnoliopsida; order Asterales; family Asteraceae; genus Chrysanthemum; species Chrysanthemum makinoi. The sequence goes on along the minus strand of OU343220.1, from coordinate 325,823,994 downwards.
TCGGTCATCTCTTGACCCAAACGCCCCATTAGGGCCTAAACCTCTTCTCTTCCACCCCATTCACCAAGACATTCATGGTCCTTTGTATGGGGATCATTCACTCCCCACATCAATGTCACCTCATCTTGAGGACATTGAGGATGTATGTGGGATGTCAATCCCACTAGAGAATTCAAACGAACTCCACAACCTCCACCAAATCAAAGGCATGGTGGACACTCACTTGAGTGAGACAATGCAAATGCAAAGTGCTTTGCTTGCTTCCATCATGACCACCCCAAACATTTCCACCAACACCAACACATCCACCATTCCACCACCACAACCTCCCTAAACATTCTACCATCCAAGGCATGGTTGCTCACTTGTGAGCAAGCGGGCCAAACCGATGAAAGGACCGGGTTATGGTCCATGACTTCCAAGAAGAAATGAGGTTCATCCTCAACCCATT
>OU343220.1:325749969-325823443 GCA_910596185.1 Chrysanthemum makinoi | reverse complement strand
TTTTGATAAGTCCTTTAGTCCTAAAAAGAATAAAAATCCAAAAAAAAAATAGTTGCAATAAAAAGTGCACTGCTGGGTTCGAACACTGGTCTGTGCGCTCAGGAAACCAACAGACACCTGCACTACCATCTATGCCTTGGGTCTTTATTGTTTTATTTTGAACTAGTTAATCATTTAACCCAGTTTTCTTTATTTTAGCTTAAAACTCCTTTCTGCTTATTTTACTGCTTATCTAAACTGCTTTTACAGATTTGATATTTTTCTTAGGTTAGTTTATCAAAAGTAGTTTTCATAAAATTTTCAGATTTTTCCAAATTAGTTTAGTATTTTTTATAATTAAATTAGATTTTAATTCATAATAAATAATTTAAAAGTCGAAAAAAATACCCGGCTTTTTCCTAAAATTATTTTTAGTCATTTAGAACGTAGGAAAATTAGTTTCACATCCGTAGGCCTTAAATTTCATTATTTTCACTTTTTGAGGCTCGGGATTAGCCCGAGTTTTCACGTTTTTTAGTTTTAGCACCCTAGGACGTAATTTAACTTAGTTTTATTGTTTCTTATGCTATTTAGTAGTTAATTTGTTATTTACTTTGTTCCCGTGCTTTATTTTCATCCTCGTTCTTTAATTTGTAGAATAACGTAACCAAAACTTAAAATCCCGATCCATTCAAGCACTTTAATAACAAACTTCAAACGTCACCGTCAATTCACACCTCGTTGGGAAACGACCCGGGTAATCACTTGCCTGGTATCACTTATATCACGTTAAGTGAGTTTTGGCACGTTAACCCTTTTCCTAAAAGGTTGATTTGTTGATTCTCGCGTATATCGTATATTTGGTATATTTTCTACTACATCATTCTTCTTGAGAGATAAAACAAGTGAATAAACACGTTTGGTGATCCTTATGATTCAGCCTGTTCTGTTTATATACAAAGCTAAGTAGAGCATTATGTGGTTTAGAAAAACCCTTAGCTTTGGTTCTTGTAAGTACTCCAGAAGTAGAAGGTCCAATAATTTGACCAGTGGGATGATCTTTATGAATCCTTAATGTAGGAGTCTGTGGTACTTCAAGATCATCATCCAAATTTGTGAAATCAACTCCTTCATTGGAATTGGAGAAAATACCTTCATCATCAATATCTTCTAAACCAGGCATGGTCGGATCATCATCAAAAGTACTATCAATAGGTTCAGCAGTACTTTGATCCAAAGTACTGTGATCCAAAGTACTGTTAGGGTATTCTGTAGACTTACCCTTTCTCTTTTCTTCTTCAAAAGCTCTCCTTTGTTCATCCTCATAAGATTGTGCTATTGTTTCTTGAAAAAGCATCCTATGAAGTTCATCTTGAATAGCTTGATCTTCAGCAGACAAAGTAGTTTTTGGTTCATCAGTACTTTTCTCCTTCTCAACAGTTATAGGTTCTTCATCAGGAACAGCATCAGGTCTAATATTGACTCCATGAACAATGTACTGTAGATCTTCTTCTTTGTGATCAACTTGATTTTCTTCTCTAACAGGAACATAATTCATAGAAGGAGTCAAAACCTCAAGATCAAACATCCAATCAGGACCTTTACCCTTTTGATTCTCTTGATCTTCTAAAAATTCAACATGAAGACAATCTTGAACCTTCTTGGTGACTCTATTGTACACTCTAAATCCTTTGCTGTTGGTACAGTATCCCAATAAGTATCCTTCTTCTGACTTGCCATCAAATTTTCCCAAAGCATCAACAGTATTAAGAATAGTCAGAGGACATCCAAAAGTTTCATAAAATGTATGTTAGGTTTGTTTCCATGCATACTCATAAGGTGTCTTCATCGAGGTTTAGTGGTGATACTCTATTCAATACATAGCAAGCAGTACTTACAGCTTCAGCCCAAAATTGAATAGGTAATGATGAATCTGCAAGCATTGTTTTGGCTGCTTCTATCAAAGTTATGTTCTTTCTCTGTGCAACACCATTCTGTTGTGGAGTTCTAGCAATGCTAAACTCCCTCTTAATTCCTTTCTTTGCACAAAATTCATCCATAAGCTTATTCTTGAATTCAGTCCCATTGTCACATCTAATACCTCTTACTTTGAGTCTCAATTGGTTTTCCAGGGCTATTATAAGATCATGAATAGCATCAAAGGTTTCATCTTTAAATCCCAAGAAAAATACCCAACTAAATCTACTGTAATCATCTGTCACAACCAGGCAGTACTTCTTCTTGTTTAGACTTGCAACAGAAACAGGTCCAAACAGATCCATGTGCAGTAACTCCAAAGGTTCTCTAATGGTTCTTTCCTCAATCTTCTTGCATGAAGCTTTGTGTTGTTTACCTTTCTTGCACGCCAAACATGAGTGATCATTCCTTTATGTTTTGGAAGGTAAACCTCTAACTAAATTTCCTTTGACCAACTTGTTGATATTCTTGAAATTTATATGACCTAGTCTTCTATGCCACAGATGTGCTTCTTCAAGTGTTGCCTTTGCAACCAAACATGTTGCTCTTTCAGAAGAGTTAAGACTCTTCATATCCAGACTGTACACATCATTAGTTCTTGGTATTCTCAGTACTACCAAAGTATCATCAACAAGCTTAAACTCAGGGGAAAGAATGAGACATTATGTGTCAGTGAATAACACAGGGTGCTTCTTGTCACAGATCTGAGAGACTGACAAAAGATTGAACTTGAGCTCCTTCATATAACAAACATTCTCAAAGTCTATACTTCCTGCCTTGATGGTTCCTTTGCCAGTTATTCTTCCTCCACTAGCATCATTCCCAAATGCAACTCTTCCTACACAATAAGATCTAAAATCTGACAGAATCTCTTTGTCTCCTGTCATGCTTCTAGAGTAACCACTATCCACAATTAAATGATCTTTAAGCTCCTCTTCTGGGTTGCCCTGCACAAAGATAAAAGAGTTAGTTAATTTTAAGAACCCAAGCCATTACTGACTTGTGTTCCCCTTGTGGAGTTACATACTTAAATTCTTTAAGTATGTAATTGCCACTGTCTTTAAGTACATGATCAATTATCTTTGGTTGTTCCAAAACTTGTGTTGGTTTTTTTTAATAAAAATCTCTTTTTCTTTTTCAATAAAATTCTCTGTTTTACCCACACTTGCTGAAAGTACTGTTTGTTCCCCATCAGTACTTTCTTTCTTAACCCAGCTGGTTTTAACTTTTGGTGTAGAGCTCTTTGATCTAGATACTCTTTTTGAGGTGTAATGCCTTCTAGATTGGTAGTAATTAGATCTCCTAGGGCTTCCATTCCAAAAAGTGCTAGCAGTACCTTGATTAGGTGAAAATCTAGCAGTACTTTGAGAAGGTACTGCTTGTGAAGGTACTGGTGGGTTTGAAAAGGATCTTCTCTGGTGAGGGTATCTAAAGTCTTTTGAGAAGTTGTTGTGGTTAACCCTATGTGAGTGATTCCAAACTGGTTTATTCTCCCTTGGTTTATGGTTGGCAGATCTGGTCTTTGGGAATTTGCTTAAATAATCTGAGTGAAAGTCACAGTCCTTAATCAAATGATCAGGACTATAACAAACAAAACACAATTTTTGACCCATACTCCCAAAAAATCTTCCTTTAGTTCTATGATTAAAACTATCCTGTCTTTTTGGTGAATGATGAAAACTGTTTTGACCAAAATTATCTCAAAAAGGTTTAGCAGTATTTTGAAAAGGTTTTCTTAAAGGTACTGCTGAAGGTGTAGCAGTACTTTGAGATGAAGGTTTTCTTTCGACTCTGAACATTATCATCCTTAGGTTTCTCAATTGTTTCTTTTGAGGTTTCAGAACTAGATTGACCAATAAGCTTTTTCCTAAACTCTAGATTGTCTACTCCAAGCGAAAACATATGTCCTAAGTGGTTGAAAACTACGATGGGATGAGGAAGGCGCATGATAACCCTTGTATTTCTTAAATTTAGGAGGTGTTTGACTAATTGATTCCTCATTACTAGATGTGTCTACATAGTTAATGAGTTCATCATCACTAGTTGTTATATCCTCAAAATCAAGTTCATCCTTATCACTAGGTGGGTTTTCTTCTGTGATACTAAAGTCCATACCAAAACCTAGGCCAGTTTTTAATGTGCTCTTTTGCTTTTTCAACAAAACTAACATGTGAAAGACCGATTTTTCCCAAGCGACAAACTTTTCTAGCAAATCATCCATTTCTTTAGTCATCTTTTCTAGTTCAGAGACCTTACATCCTAACTTCCATTCACTTAATTTTAATTGATAATCATCATGTTCATACTTTTACTTGAAAAGCCATTTCATTATTATCATGAGTTATTATTTTGGCTTCCATTGATTCTAAAGTAATTTGATAACCGACTACCTCGGACCTAGCCCTTCTATAATTATCTCTCGATTTACATAATCATTAAGGACTTTTTTGATAAAGTCATGACACTAGAGCATAACTTCGAGAGATAGGGGTGGGAAGGTGAAGTAGCTACCATAGCAAGCATAACAGTTCCTTTTCACATTCCATGCTCAATCAAAGCTTCCTAGGCCATCTCGATTTCAAAGGCTGACAAATCCTAGTTCCTCATCAAATCGTGCTCCAATCAAATTCTTCCATTGCGACCATACGGTGATTCTTTCATCATCAAATTGACACTCAGTCGACCTCGCGATAGATTTTCTTGAGCAACCAAAGCTTTTGTGTTTGATGTAAGGATTTCCTTTAGTTCAAGCTTGGGTTTCTCGGTCATTCTATTTACGAGATTTAGCAAACTTGCACTCTCTTGCAAAGTGTCCAATTCTTTGACAATTGAAGCATTCAATCTTGGTCTTGTCAAATGTTATACCCTGTATGGGTTTGAAATCAATGCCTCTTCACATTTTCTTCATGACTTCTTGATCCTAGCAATGATCATAGCAACTTGCCACCTGATATCAATTTCTTCAAGAGCATCTTCTTCAATTTGTGACAAATCTTCTTCATAAGTAACATGTAAAGTAGCTTCTTTGAAGAATGAGCATACAACTTCAACAAAATGAATGGTGTTTGTAGGTGATGATGTAGGAGTAGGATAATATACTTTGAGCAACGATGCTTTAGTAGAATTAGATACTTTTAGTGGAATCTTGCCTCTCTTTTAGAAAGATACAAAGCAATCTTGTGTGATTTTGAACTTGTTGGCCATTCATCTCATGTTCATACAAGTGGTTGTAAAGATCATCAAAGTCCATAACATCCAAACCGAGTTGTCCTCTACGATCATAAGTAGCAATTACATGCCATGTAGATGGCAAACTTCTTAAGAACTTCATATTTGCATCTTCATGGATACCTCTGGCTTATATCCAGTACGTACTAAGAAGATTTTGGAATGCATCTTAGGCTGACATCAAGACCTTCTCACCTGGCATTGAATGTTTCAAAAATTTGTTGCTTCAGATTTCATGCATCTTCTTGGAAGCATCATTACCTCCAAATCTTGTCTTGGAAGGCGGCCCATAGTTGTTTTGCATCCTTAGCATCATGGAACTTGAGTAGGTGACCATCGGGAAATGATGATGAAGTATGTTGAGAGCCTTTTCTTGATTTACGGTAGGCTGCGGCAAGGAAGACAACCTTAGTTTTAGGTTGTCTAGGAATGTCTACGAGGTCTGCTAACAACTTCATTACCCGATGACAATTACATTCCAAAGTGCATGATCTGTAATAGCAATGTATCTGCCTCATCTTCATGCTCCATAGATGCGTTATTCTCCGCTTGATGATAGGAATTGCGGTAGTGAGTGATGGATGGGGTGGTGCGGCGATTGCTTGACATCTTTAGGGTTTGTTGTTAGATCGGTTTAAAGGTTTCTTCTTAATCGAGTTTCCACACAAGCTCGTGATACTTTTGTTGGATCGATATACTCTACAAACAACTTACTTGTAGCTTAAGTCATAAATCCTAAGTCACTAACAATGAGACTCTATTACGGATTTAAATCCTAAATTAAGCTTCCGCCTTAGAGCTGCTGATTCACTAACAATTAATTCTAATAATCTGGCTCAACTCTAATATTCTCTAATATTGCCGCGTCTGGTTCGTATCTCTAATGCCAATCTAGGGGTCCTTTTATAGGCATAAGGATAACCACTAGTGGTTTACAACTCTAATCCTGTCACGACAAGTAATACTAAACTAAGAACATTCTAGAATTATATAATAATCCTTAACGATTTGCATAGCAGTCCTTTAGCCTTGCAGTACTTTGATGAATGAGCAGTACTTTGACTTTCTTCATTAAGCAGTACTTTGACTTTCTTCATTAAGCAGTACTTTGACTTTCAGTAGCACTTTGACTTTATGTCCCAACATGGAATTATAAACCCTAAAGGCTTTACTATTCAATGAGTAGCCAACCAGATATCCTATATCACATTTTCCATCAAATGTACCTAAATGGTCAATGGTATTGAGAATAAAGACATGACACCCAAAAGGTTTAAGAAATTCTATGGTGGGCTTTCTACACAAAAGCGACTCATAGGAGTCTTGCCATGAGGCTTTACAATCAGATACCTATTAGAACACAACAAGCGATGATATTAGCTGCCTCATTTAAAAGTTGTGGGTAACCTGGAATCTGCTAACATAGTCCTAGCAGCCTCAATCAATGTCCTATTTCTCCTTTACAGCCATTTTTCTTTGAGGAGTCCTACTACTTGTATTCTCTTTTAATACCCTTAAGTTGTGAAATCATTCATCACTTGGTTTTAAACTCCGTCCATTATCACCTAATGATTTTAACTTTTTATCCACCTAGGTTCTCTCACGTAGATTATGTAAGACTTAAGTGTTGATCCCAGTTGACAGCGATCCTTTATAGAAGCCAACAAAGACTTATTAAATATTATGCAGAATTTAATACTTAATCTTAAGAAGAAGAACAATAAACATTCAACACTCAATATTGTTATTAATAATGAATACTCTACCAACGATGTTAGGGTTTTTCAACCTTGAAGTGTATCGACCTTAGATATAGCAAAACACGCGTATATCTAATCTAACCTAGGACCTCCTTTTATAGGCTAAGGATTCCTTTACATAATACAATACGTAACCTATAAGATAAATATCTTTTCCATATTTATCTAATATAAAATATTAAACCGACTATACAAACTAGCGGTGCTTACACATTGCGGTGAACTTCTTTACTACTAGGCGGTTTAACTTGCGGTGAATTCATTTTACATGCGTTGGTTTCATTAAATCGTCAGTGGTTCCAACACTTAGAATAATTTACATTACGAGGAACAAAACAACAATCCTCCTAAACTTGATACATTCAAATAGAATTCTCATGTTTCTTTTAAGCTCAAAATTTAGATTGGAGGATGTATCCAAACACAACAGAAGTCAACACATCTCAATTTACCTTTACGTTTCGATTAGAGTGTGTAATCCACAACCTTAGACATATTTGCCTTTCTCTTCAATCTACCTTTAGGTTTAGCCTTAATTGCCAAAGGCTTGAATATCGGTAATCTTCTACATCTTTTGAAACAACGGATCAATAATGGGGTGTGATGCCTTGGTTCCTCTTGATAAGTTTAAGCTTCCAACATCTTGCCACATTCTTGTACAAAGGATAATCTCTATCAACAAACATGAAAAACCTTTCCTTTGTAGTTTGTACAACATGAATCTTGCGGTATGAATATAACTGACCACTCAACAACTACGGTCATTCGAAATTCTTTATTGGGATCGATCAAAACATATTCTTTAGAGATCCACATACAAACTTAGCTAACTCTCCATTTGGACCAAATTTCCCATATCTGAACTCCATTACTTTTCACAAGCTGTTTCCATCTCCATAGTCAAGCAATCCAGTGATATACTAAAGTTGAAATAATTACTTTTACTTCCATCTCCTCTTGTTATTTCAACTACTTCTCTATCCCTTTCAATAACAAGCTACAAATCTTCAATGGGATGTATAGCTCTAACTGGAATAGGATCAATGGGTAGCGATTTCATAGATACTTTTCAATTCTTTCACTCTTCTCAACCTCTTCATCAATCTTTTGTCTTTTAGAACTAGATTCCATCTTTGAATCAGCTTGCCTTTTTATACATTCACTTCCTTTTCTGTAATCCATAGGATAGAAATTCTCATTAACTCTCATACACATCTGATAAAGCTCTTGAATTCTCTCAAATGAACATTTACTTAGATTTTCAGTGAATGTGTATGCCATTCTGATAATCTTCATCATTACATTTCTCATCTCACCTTTTGTAGGAGGTTTCTTTCTTTGAACTTGCTTCTTCTCCTTCTTGATCCTCCTGCCCATTCACCCAAGATCTTAGCTCTTTCATCAATTGATAACAATGCCCATTCTTGAATAGTATACTCATTAAGAATGTTATTAGAAGCTTGAAGATAGTTTTGTGTTTCATTCCATTAGGCTAACCATTTAAGTAGCCTCCTCTCTTCTTGCTTCTCTTTCTCTATAGCTTCTTTTCTTGACTAGCATTCTTCTTATATACTCTTCATCATAAACAATCACATTTCTTGCTTATTCTTAAACTTAAAGTTGGTTCACAATACCTTTTCCACTTTCCTATGTTTGGTAAAACCATTCTTCTTCAAAGAGTTCACCAATTGTCAAACTTTTACCTAGGGTTTAGGTCCATTTGGTTTAAGAAATAATGGAGCGGAGTGCAATGATGGGTGTAGGTTAGATGAGGTTTTGCAGATTGATCAATGTACTTGCAACTTCCTACTCAATTTCTTTTGATTTAGGTGGTGTTCGGAGGTGGTTGTGTGATTGTAGAAATGGTTATGATAGCGATGGGTAAGATAAAAGTAGGAGTGGTTATAGTTACCTTATCTGAAAGCTGCGGCGGTGGTTTCAAGAACATCGGCCGTGTTCTGGGACACCGCTCGATGGTTGTGTCTCGTGCATCACTCATCTTCTACCACGGTCTTCACTTTCAAGACGACTTCATTCCCGTCTTTATCGGATACCACAAATTGTTCTCCTTGATCTCCACTATCCATCCTCATCCATATGCACACCAACAGCTCCTTGAATTCATGCCTTCCTCCTCCTCTGTTTGGGTACATCCTCCACATTCACGGTGGAGAGGAGTCCGCTTCCTTTCCAACTTTCTGCTTTTCTTAAGCGGCAACCCGAGTCTCCTGTTCTCCATCACAAACATGTCTTGACCTCCTAATCTCTTTACCACAGAAACACAACCAACTCTCAAGACTAGGGTGTGTTCTCCATCTTGGTACATTTTGCGTCCAATTCATTTAAATGTTCAAGAATATCCTCCTACTTTGACACATGTTATTTGAGTGAAAGGTGGTTCATTGGAAAAGTCATCATGTACCAGCTTAGGTTCCGTCAATTCATTGTCATGTTCCAAACTATCCTCATCACTTAGAGTTAAGCAACTTGCGAGAGAGTGAATCCTTTGATAAATTAAACATAGCATCGGACCTTGCCCGATCATCTATACTACGAGTAGGCAGTTGGCTAGAGGTTCCTCCACTGTGTTGAGTTCCAAGGAACTCTCCACATTAGAGTTTCAAAGGTTGGGTCTTAATGATGTTTCCTTTGTCACGACCCATCTAAGCATGAATGATAGTGAAGCCCTTCCAATCATGTCACCTCCACAACTTGTGGCTGACCTCATGAATAACACCACTACTTACCGGCTGAGTAGCTTGGTGCCCTTCCTCCTCCTAGTAAATAAAATGGGTTCTCTGATGGTTTGAGGTTGACTAGCATTAGTTGAGTTGCACTAGCGATGGGTGATTTAGAATTCACTCTTTTGGAGGTTCAAGTTAGCAAATGATGGGTTCAGGTTCTATGGTTAGGATTCAAGACCCATCAAACTGGGAATATGTGAGCCATTAATCATATGTTGGAACAATGGAACATCTCTTGTTTGAAAATTAGGTTACATTATGTCTCTATGTGTACAAAAACCTTAGGAAGCATATAGTAATCGCTTCATACTCCTAGTATGCTCCACGAGAGTTCCTCTGTTGGGAATTATACGTTTGAGTTGATAAGACAAAAAGAATGAAACAAGAGTGACTTAATATGACAAGAAGGAAACCTACAAAAAGATGAAAGGACTTGCTTGCAAAAGAAATTTTATTTATTAGTCCTTATTCTCTAGTATAGAAAGAGGACATAGGTGTAGGTTTTATATATGTCTTCCATAATGTAGTCGATTACTAAAGGTGTGTGTGTAACCTAGGCGTAGTGTATAAACGCCTAGGGATAGTTAGTTAGTGTTAGATCAAGTCTTTGATCTTTATTATAGTTAGTTAGTTTATGGTCATGAAAACCTTGTGTCAATAACAATTAATGTTTTGTTTCATGTTCCGCGTGTATCATTGTATTATTGTTAAACCCTAAGGCTCATAAGCGATCAAGAAACTATCTTCATCGTTATTAGTTTCTATCAATTGGTATCGAGCACAGGGAGAAGCTCTTTACCTAGGGATTACAAGGTTTCTTGCGAAAAGAAGGAAGAAAATCGATTTTTTACAAAATTCGCAACTTTCTGCAGGACTGTTTTCAAGAGGGCATAACTTTTTATTGAACCGTTGGATCAGCTAAAATTTTGCTGGTGCATCGGTATATCCATCTAAAGTTTCACAGGGATAGTCAATTGGAGTTTTGGTAGAAAGTTATAGGTGTGAGTCTCTTCTGAAGCGAAGAAAATTCCGTAAGGCTTACGCAGGACTGTTTGAAGCGATCATAACTTTTTCGTTAACGTTGGATGCATAGAAATTTTGGGTGGATGTTCTCTATATATCAATCTAACTTTCCAACGGAGGGATCTTCGATCTGAGTATTTATGTGAAGATATATGTTGTCGGGTTGGTCAATTTGTAGAAATCTTTATTGGAACCGCGAAATCACGCTACCCTTTTCAAAATCTTGTGGGGTTTTACAAAATCTTGCTCTGCAAGTTCAAATCTTGCTCTTGAACCCGAAAATCTTGCTCATTAGGATAAAGATCGCTTGCTCTTGAATTAAAATCTTTGCTTGTTCAGAGAAATCTTGTGGAGTTTTAAAGTCTTTGCTTATGCCTCAAAGTCTTGCCAGTATTCATTCAAAGTTTATTCTTTTCAAAATCTTGATCAGGAATCTTTGTTTTAAGCTATGCTTTGAATTTAGATGATTTATGGAGACAAGTATAGAGTTTTATGGTTCAATATCTATGCGCATTTCTGAGCGATTGAGGAAGTATAGTTGATTGATTTTGGATTACACATAATGGTTATTTGGTTGCTTTACGGGGAAGAAGTTTATGTTCTTCAAGGATTCAAAAAGGCTCGTATTTGATTCTTATGGATTAATTGATTACGAAGAAGGTTGAATATCATTTATTTGATATTGTAGTTGAGTTTCACAGGTTTGTGTTCTTATCATATAGCTTGATGAATCTAGCAATGTGTGATTTTTTCTTATGATGCTCTATCATGCACATTGGCTATCACTTAAAGGAGTTATTGTAGTGCTCTGGTCTCATATTAGTTGAGGATTTTGTCGAGGATTGCGTGTCTACTTATATTTGATTCGTATAAGTATGGAGTTCCGTGGATAGTACAAGATTTAAGACACAAGTTTGGGAAATTCTACTTCTTCATCAAATTAGTTATATTTGGTTTTCTTCACAAGTAATCATTACTTAAAGCTTACAGATTTGAAGAATCAAGAAGATGGTTAACATATGGGTTTCGAGCTTATTGTTAAATGTTTAATCATCTACATGCATCACTCAAGGGGAAGTGATTGATTTTAATACTGTTGATCATTATTACTACTTGCTAGTTGGAGTTTTCTACCGTTTTGGATCCATTTTTCTTATGATGCGTAATGGTAGGCGATTTGAAGCATTGGAAGTCTTAGATTGGAAGTATGATATTGGTTCATGGTGGTCAAGATCATTATTTGCATATGTTCCCTATTTGGATAATAACAAAAAGGGGAAGAGATGTTTGAGTGGCATGGTATGGATTAAGGGGAAGACAAAGGAAGACATACTTGTTTCATTTATGGCGAGATTTATTGATCTCAATTTCTTTACTTCTTCTAGGGAAGTTCGTTCAAGAATGGTTTTGTCATTATCGACTAGGGGAAGATTGTTGGGAATTATACGTTTGAGTTGATAAGACAAAAAGAATGAAACAAGAGTGACTTAATATGACAAGAATGAAACCTACAAAAAGATGGAAGGACTTACTTGCAAAAGAAGTTTTAGTTATTAGTCCTTATTCTCTAGTATATAAAGAGGACATATGTGTAGGCTTTATATATGTCTTCCATAATGTAGTCGATTACTAAAGGTGTGTGTGTAACCTAGGTGTAGTGTATAAACACCTAGGGATAGTTAGTTAGTGTTAGATCAAGTCTTTGATCTTTATTATAGTTAGTTAGTTTATGGTGATGAAAACCTTGTGTCAATAACAATTAATGTTTTGTTTTATGTTTCGCTGCGTATTGTCATTGTTATTGTTAAACCCTAAGGCTCATAAACGATCAAGAAACCATCTTCATCACGTTATTAGTTTCTATCATCCTCTATTTGACTGTCAACAATAAGTTGCACAAACCTAGGATATAAGTAATACTTACCCTTCTTCCTAATATTCTGCACAAGTCCTTCATAAATCATCCTAGACCAATTAAACTTCCTCCCCTCAGATAGACATATGATAGCAGTAGCAATTTTGGAGGGAAAGTCATCAAACCCAGTGGTCTTATTACTCATACACATCAATAAAGTGTGAATCAAAAACTTCCATTGTTGAGAAAACATTCCTTTAAAAATTTCACCTTTGTCTCCCTTCTTGTATATCCTAGCCTCTCTAAACATACAAAGATCTCAAAGCATCGAAAGGTTAACTACACCATCAAAGATCATCCAACTTCAAAACCCTTCGAATGATTTCCTCATCAACCAAAATCTCATTCTCATCAACAACAAGACTAAAAAACTTCAATTCCCATCTATCTCCTCAAGCTTAGCATTTCCAGGAATTAATGTACATAGGCTTTAAGGATGGTGGGTGCTACGATTAAGGCAAAGTGAATAGGATGTGAATAGGAAATCAATCATTTCATGAAAACCTTCAGATCGATTGTTTTTTTACCAGATTAGCAACTAGGTTATGGGTGTTAGAGTATTGATTCGGCATGGTGATTGGTGATATTAATGATGTGGGATTAGTGAATTATATAGATGAAAGTGGTTTGGGTTTATGTAGAGCGCCAATTGGAAGTGATTTGAAGATAAATTAAATGATATGTCAGTGATTTGGGGGATTAAATGCGTTAACACCAAAGTTACAAAACAGCCCCTCAAGTATCCAAGAACAGAAATATGCTAGGAGTGGATTGAAAACCACTAGCAGTGGTTTGAAAACTCTAGCAGGGATACAAAGATCACACTCCAATCTTTTGACCAAGATTTACAGCAACCAAATCTGTGCCAAAAATAGTGATATCACACCAAAATATGAAGGATTACAAAAGATTTTTTTTTATCACTAATCAGCAAAAGCTCCAAAAGCTCCAATGTATACAACAATCCTTCATAACTGCATATCACAAACATAAACCAAACACTGAAAAAATGATTAAGGTTAGCAGTGGTTAGAGAGAACAAGAAGTGGTTCCATATACTTAGCAGTGGGTAGCCAATAGTGCTAAATTCTAAGTCAATATGGTCAACTTCTGTCATTAAATCGTTTTCCAAAGTCAAAAGACTTCATTTACTCCTCAACCACTTACACCTTCCTCTCATTAACTTCCTGATTCCATCTTAACCTCTATTTAATAACATTAGAGTCACATATATCAACACACCAACATTTCTCTCCTCCTAAAATATCTGAAAATCTGCTTTACCAAAAATCACCATGAGCCATTCAAACCCAATCAATGTCTCATCAGACAGCTCATTTTCAGATAGCGTTTGGGATGATGATGCTTGGCATTATGTTCTTAACAACCCAGGTAAAAAAAAGAGAGAGGTGTTTGCAGAGGTTTCATCAAGAAAGAGAAACCATGTGTCCATGAGCACTACTCCTTCATCTGCTGGTCCATCAACACTTCAACCAATGTCACAGGATGCCATCATCAAAGAAGATAACTCAAACTCCATGTCAAGCTATATTTCACCATATGAAAGCACAGATGATGACAACTCTTCAAGAGTCTTGGTTGTGCCTCCCCTTGCTGCTGTACTCCCAATTGAAGAGCTCCAAGCACCACCTGCAAGAGCATTGTTAACAACACCAACACCAGAGGGTCCTTCATCATCCTCACCACCTGTCAGAGGAAAGGTGATTGGGCTTGCATGCCCAAAGGTGTGGAGGGTGATTGATAGGCGTAGTGTACCTAAAGTAATGCCTGAGTGGGCCTTTCCAAAGAAGCCTTAGGTGGGTGGGGGGTTAGTTGTGAAGCTTGTGTCCTGTGTTGGTTTTTGTAAGCATGTTGTGATGTATTCTCCTGTTTGTTTGTAGCCATGGTTGTAACCACTGCATGTATGCAGTTTATAATATATGAATAAAAGAACCATGTCTTTCCTTTTAAGTCTCTTGCATCATTCAAACAATGATTAACTTCCATATCTCTGCAAAATGGTTAGTGGGAACACACAGAAACAAACAGTGGTTTGAACTAAACTAACAGTGGTTAGAACAAAAATAGCAATACTAAGATCAACTAATAACAGTACAATACTTATACAAACTTTTACAAAACAAGTTGAGATTTAGAGATTAATCATTCCAATACTAAGTACAAGGTACTGAAACCTCCCCACATCAAAAGCTTTATTGAGAAGATCAAAACATTGAAATCAAGATGGATTTTACCATTTGAATCAGTCTTTTCTCATTACAATCTCTAATAAAATGATGCCTTATCTCAATATGTTTAGTTCTAGAATGTAAAACATGATTTTTAATGATGCAAATTGTACTGTTATTATCAATGTAAATCTTATTATGCATAAAATTGTACCCAAAATCCAGCAATTGATTCTGAATCCACATAACTTGACCACAACAACTAGCAGCAGCCACATATTCAACTTCAGTTGTAGAATTTGCCACTATTGTTTGCTTTTTACACTACCATGAAATTAGTCTACTTTCCAAAAACTGACATCCTCCAGTTGTAGACTTCCTATCCAAACTGGCACCAGCATAATCACTATCTGTATAGGCCACCAAATAAAAAGGTGAATCCTTAGAATACCAAAGGCCCAATTTAGGATGACCTTTAAGGTATCTAAAAATTCTCTTAACAGCATTCATGTTTGATATATTGGGTGTGACTTGGAATCTTGCACACACACATACAGAGAACATTATATTTGGCCTAGATGCAGTGAGATACATCAAAGATCCAATCATGGACCTATACAACTTCAAATCAACTTTGGGACTTCCATCATCTGGTAGCAATGGTTTCTGAGTCTCCATAGGTGTACTAGCACTCTTCACATCCTAAAACCCAAACTTCTTCAAAATATCTGCTACATACTTCTCTTGACTAATGAAAATACCATCAGTCCTTTGTTGAACCTGGAGCCCCAAAAAGAAAGTGAGTTCTCCCATAGAACTCATCTGAAACTTATCATGCATAAGTTTCTCAAAATCCTTGCATAGCTCCTTATTTGTTGAGCCAAAGATGATGTCATCTACATAGACCTGAACCAGTAAAATATCATCCTTAAGCTTCCTAATGAAAAAAGTCTTATCAATCAACCCTCTTTTGAAGCCATTGTCCATCAAATAAGTAGACAGGCACTCATACCATGCCCTAGGAGCTTGATGCAACCCATACATAGCCTTCTTCACCCTGTATACCTTGTCAGGATGATCAGGATCTTCAAAACCAGGAGATTGACAAACATAAACCTCCTCATCAATTGTGCCATATATAGAAAGGCACTCTTAAGATCCATCTGATACACCACAAAATTTTTGAATGAAGCATATGCTAAAAATAATCTAATAGCCTCAATTCTTGCAACTGGAGCAAACACTTCATCATAATCCAAGCCTTCAATTTGTGTGTAACCTTGAGCAACCAGCCTCGATTTGTTCCTTACCAATATCCCTCTTTCATCCCTCTTATTTCTGAATACCCATTTAGTCCCAATTGCCCTCTTTCCATTAGGAAGGTCAACCAATGTCCAAACCTCTTGAAGCTTAAACTGTAGTAGCTCCTCTTGCATTGATTCAACCCATCCTTCTTCTGACAAAGCTTCTTCAACTCTCTTGGGCTCCTTTTGAGACAAAAAACAAGCAAACAGGCAATTTTGCAGATCTTAATGAAAATTTCTTTTGTGAAGTGACCTTGCAAAGAGAACCTTGTTCAGAAAGGTTTTAGTGTTCTGAACCTTGCTTCTTGTTTGAACTGTTGTATTCAAATTTCCAAGTATTTGATCCTTGGGATGAATCTTATGAATCCTTGTGGTAGTGATTGGACTTTCATGAATGACAGTTTCCAAATTAGTAAAATCAACATTGAAGAAATCATCCATGTCTTCATCATCAGTAGGAGTATCAATCTCTTCCAAAGCAGGCATATCGTGATCATGTGGATACCCTCTTCACCAAATAATGTCTTGGCATTGGTCCAAAATAAATACCATCATCGATTACTTCATGTACGGGGTTTCACTTTTAGGTACTGCAAGTAAACATGGTAGAAGTTGGCTTAGCAAGGCTTTCATTATGCTTAGTGCTTTCATTTGCTTAGCATACTTTTCATTTGTCTTAGCAAACATTTCGACGCCTCTTTTTTCTTTCAATTTCTTCTACCGACACTGAGTTATCTTTCAACAACTCATCCTTATCTTGATGATGATCAACTTTGCTTCCAGTATTCAAGACATCATCATCAGTGGAACCTTGCTTATCAATGATGGGTGAGACAACCGCTTTCCACTTTTCATCCAAATAGAACTCCTTTGGAGAATCAGCTTCCTTAGAAATTGTTTCTGCATCATAATCCTTTTGTGTACATGCATTAACATTAGTGTAAGTTCTTGTAATGATAGGCTCATAATTCATAGATTTGGTTAGCATATCAATGTTAAAATACTCTGTCCTTCGGTCTCAACACTAGAGTCTTTTCATTAAACTGAACATGTAAGTTTTCTTCAACAATCCTAATCCTCCTATTGTATACTCTAAAGGCTTTACTATTAGAAGAATAGCCTAAAAATATCCATCATCGACTTTTTTCTTGAAACTTTCCTAGGTAGTCTATGGTATTCAAGATAGTAACAGAACACCCAAAAGGTTTGAGGAATGCAATCATTGGCTTCCTATCATGTAACAGCTCATAGGGGTCTTGTTATGAGGCTTCACTACCTTACTTCTATTCTCCATAACATGCAGGTGCCTCACACTTCACCCAAAAGGTAGTTGGTACTTAGATTCTGACAACATTGTCCTAGCAGCCTCAATTAGTGTTCTATTTTTCCTTTTAGCTACACCATTCTGTTGTGGTGTTCTAGCAACACTAAACTGTCTTTCTATACCCTTAGCTACACAAAACTGACTCATCACATCATTGTTAAACTCAGTACCATTATCACATCTAATTACCTTGACCTTATGGTTTACTAGATTTTCTATCTTAATAATGAAACTCTTGAGAATCTCACTAGTCTCACTCTTAGCAGCCAAAAAGTATACCCAATAAAATCTACTATAATCATCAGTGATAATTAGGCAGTACTGCTTATGGTTCAAGCTTTTAACAAAGGTAGGTCCAAATAAGTCCATGTGAAGCATAAACAGTGGTTGTGTGATGGTGTTGACAGTTTTGGACTTACAAGAGGCTCTTTGTTGTTTTCCTTTTTGACAAGCCACACAAAGTTCCTTACACTCAAAAACCTTAGAAGGTAACCCTCTCACTAAGTTGCCTTTTACCAGTTTATTGATTGTTTTGTAATTAAGGTGACCTAGCCTTCTATGCCACAATTTTGACTCATGAACTGATGTCTTAGCAAATAAACAGGTTAAGGACCTATTAGGAATTACATCTTTAAGATCAAAACAATATATGTTCTCTTTCCTAGGTATCCTTAATGTACATAAAATTTCTCATTAGGCATTTTAAAATCGGGTGACAATACCACACACTCAGCTTTCCCCAAAAGTACCCAGCTTTTTTCTTATCACACATTTGAGAAACACCAATAAATTGTACTTTAGTCCCCTCGCATACTGTGATAGACCTTTTCAAAATCTAATTTCCCTGTTCTGATTGTGCCTCTGCCAAGTATCTTTCCTCCCTTTGGATCATTGCCAAATGCCACATATCCTCCATCAAAAGCTTCAAAATCCTCTAGGTTGCTCCCATCCCATATCATGTGCCCAGAGCAACCACTATCAAAAATTCCTTTGTCTTTTAGCTCATCTTGTAGATTGTCCTGCACGTGAATTTAAACAAGTTAGTTCCTTTTGTGGACCCAAGCCAATCGGACTGACGGTCCGCCCTGTGCATCAACATAATCAAATTTCTTTAGGTCCATTGATGCACAGCTGGCATGATGTAAAACCTTTTCTTAGGCTTCCATTGCCTAGCCGAGGCCTTAACACATAAGAATGGTTTCCAACCAATGTGTCGCTTATCACCTTTGGAATTTTTAAAACTTCTTTTGTATTAGTGATTTTAGCAGGTGAAAAACGGTTGCTGCTTAGCAGTGGTTGGAACCCATTTGTTATGATTATAGATTTTGTTTTACCATTCCTCATTAACACTGCCCTAGGAACCATATTTTTGTGAGGATGAGAGATTGTTTTCTTTGAAAAGTTTTGATTATTTACCCTCCTCCAATGGTTCCAAACTTGTGGTTGGTTTTTATAACAGTTTCTCTGTAAATGCTCAAAACTACCACATTTAAAACAAGCCTTCTTAACACATTGAAACTCATCTCCTAAATTCTGCTTTTGAAATTAGTCCATTGAAGTTTCTCTGATTTCCCCTAGGTATGTATCTTTTCATTTGTTCCCTAGGTATCTCCTTGTAGTCTACAACTTTCCTAGGAATTGGTGCTCCAAATCTAGGAATAAGGTTGGCTTGAATAGAATCAACTTTCTTAACATTTGCTATCTTCTCATCTTTGTCAGTTGTTCAGATCTAACTTCCTCAGAATCTGATTCCCAATCTTCAATAGTAGGAGCATCAGATGACTAGTCAGAACCTATCTTAGTTGTTTCAGTCTTACTAATCTCTTCTACAGGTTTGTTAAAACTGAATTCACTACTAAATGATAGTTCTTTTGTAGGTGGTTCATGTTTCATTAGAGATGGTGGTGGCATATTGTTGTATCCAAGACCAGTACCCTCCTTGAATAATTTTTGACCAATTGGCTTATTTACTAGATCAGAAGCATATTGTGTTTTAGCAACCCTAACAACATGTTTTTCTTTTTCTACTAGGGCTTCTTGTTTTACACTCTCTGCCTATTCCAATTTCTCTTTAAGCACTTTTATTTCTCTGTCCCTAAGATCAATTTCACCACTTAGTATGTTTATTTTATCTACATAATCAAACTCACATTTGATACAAAACTTAAGTTTCTCTTCAACACTCTCAAGACCAACTTTATAACCTAAGTTATCTAGTGAAAGTCTATCTACTTCTTTTCTCAAACTCTCTATAATAGCTTTTTGAGATTCTAAGTTATCTTGACATGACTTATAAGAACAAGTAGAATTTTTAGAATCATTAGATACCTCGAGGGATCGAACCAACTGAAGATGAAGATGCATAGGCCATAAGAGCAAAGTTATGCTCTTTAGAAGCTTCACTAGCAAGAAAAGCAGCATTGGGGCCTTCTTCAATTTGATCACTCCAATCATAATCGCCAAGTCCATCCTGAGCAACCAAAGCAGAAGAAGGAACTGGTTCTTCAGTGATCTTATTGTAACCTTCACCAATCCTCTTGGGAGCTCTACATTCTCTAGCAGAGTGTCCCTTCTTCTTACAGTTGAAACACTCCATCTTGCTCTTGTCAAACCCAGCTCTCCTTTGACCATCATA
The DNA here is from genome assembly GCA_910596185.1 of Chrysanthemum makinoi. Classification (NCBI taxonomy): domain Eukaryota; kingdom Viridiplantae; phylum Streptophyta; class Magnoliopsida; order Asterales; family Asteraceae; genus Chrysanthemum; species Chrysanthemum makinoi. The sequence continues at coordinate 325,803,365 of OU343220.1, read as the reverse complement.
CTTAACTTGCCTACCAGTTCTTCTCAAAACTTCCTTGCTTGAGAGTCAACATTGCCATCCTGCCATTGAAGATTTATCTCTTCAAGATCGCCATCGGGATCAATTTGATCTAAATCTTGATTCAAAACAGTAACACTGGTTGTTAAATCACCAAAAAGCACAAATTGCACCATCACTAACATTATCACTAACAGATTGGTATTGTTAGCACATAGCCGTGGTTATTCCATGGGCAAGAGTGGATACATCCCGTGAGCTCTCTTGTGGTTTGTGGAAACAAAAGCAAATTTTTGATTAGTTGAAGATGTACCAACAATGTTGTTTCGCACTCATAAACCTTCAAGTTGTTGTAGAGATTGCCCAGAGTTATCTTTTCAAAGTCATCCTTATTTCTCCACACATGCATGCAGGCCCATTCTGGTGATAAACTTGATGAACTTCAAATTGATATCTTTTGAGCCACTTTGTAGTCCACCAACTCAGATGACCGATGCGACTTTTGAAGTCTATTGTAGGTGCCATCAAGACTTTCTCCACTTAATGCGGTGAAGTTTTCAAGCTGATGCTTGAGCATATTCTTCCTAGATTTTCTGGTAGCCTCATTACCAACAAACTTTGTTTCAATAGCATCCATCAACTCCTTGGCTATCTCATATTGTTCAAAATCCAAAGCATACTCATTAGGTATTCCCATCTGTGCAGAATACTATGAGCCTTGATCTCCAATTTTCTCACGAGCCTTATCATTTCACTCTGATAGCAAGAGGTTTTCCATCGAGACCCAAATATGGTAGCTTATCACCATGCTCAACAACATCCCATATGTTGTAATCAATCATGCGAATGTATTGCCTCATTCGCATTCTCCAAACTTGGTACTCACCCTGCTTGAGCATGGGAACCTTTGATGCAGTAACCATGTGAGTTTCGTCAGACATCTTAATTTACTTGAATAGAACTTAACTAAACTTCTTCTTGGTTTCTAGATCACAAGCTCACATACCACTTGTTGATCAGGTTGAGCAAACGATCCTTTGTAGAAACTGACTTAACAAAGACTTATTAAATATTACGCGGAATTTAATACTTAATCTTAAGAAAAAGAACAATAAACATTCAACACCTCAATATTATTATTAATACAAATACTCTAACCAGTATTAGGGTTTTTCAACACCTCAATATTAGATATAGCAAAACACACGTATATCTAATCTAACCCAGGACCTCCTTTTATAGGCTAAGGAGTCCTTTACATAATACAATACGTAACCTACAAGATAAATATCTTTTCCATATTTATCTAATACAAAATATTAAACCGACTATACAAACTAGCGTATTGCTTACAATACATTAGCAGTGGTTATATTTTACTACTAGCCGCGTTTAACTCTCCAGAAGTGGATTCATTCTTCTGGCTATTGGTTTCATTAACTCTGTCCGTGGTTCCAACACTTAGAATAATTCCTGTTCTGAGGAACCTAAAACCCAACATTAAGGATTTCACTGGTCTCATCCTTAGTGTTCATAAAGAAAACCCAAGTAAATCTACTAAAATCATCAATCAAAACCAAACAATACTTCTTGAAATTCAGGCTGCTAACATTTGTGGGTCCAAATAAATCCATGTGCAGCATATGGAGTGGTTGGGTGATAGATTTAAAAACCTTGGGCTTACAGGAGGCTCTATGATGCTTCCCTTTGAGGCATTGATACGCGTACAACGCGCATTCGGGGTTAAAGGAACTTCCTTTTTGTCGAGCAAGTTTTTCTGTAACATATTGGATTTCACAAACACATCAAACCATAATTACAAAGGGGGCGTACAATATAGGTTTTTAGAGAGAGAAAGTTAAGAGGTTTGGGAACTTAGTGAGATAAAGTAAAATCTTATTATGAGCTCCAACCCTCTACCTTGAGAGGTAGAGGGTATTTATAGTATCATACATAAACGCCACTTACGGTGCCGCTGATCGTGCATACAGGGTGGGTAAGACCCGTCGGAGTCCTCCACGGTGTTACTAAATACTACCTAACATTAAATAACTACGACTACGAGCTTTCTAATGATTACATATACTTGAGGTGATCGACACTTTAATAACTGGATTTACTAAATCCTAACAATCTCCCCCTAAGGGAGGTCACCTCAAATTACATTGAATACAAAAAAATATTACATTAAGATTGTTCTTGGATTCTTGTTTAAGTTCATTGCTCAGAGTCTGTAGCCCGTGGTCTTTGATGCTTCATGTTTTGCATGTTTGGTTAATCCAAGTGGAGGTCTTTAACTGATCCACGTGATAATGAGTTTTGAACCAGCTTTGAGATCATCAGCTACCATAAATCTCTGACTCATCCATTGTAGAGTTGACATTATGTGAAGTTGTGACATTGGACCGACATGCTCACATTCGGATCATGATTTTCTTCTCATCGAGTAGCGGAAGCTTTAGTTGATTCATGATATTTGCAAAGCGTAGTAGAAGCATGGAGTAGAATATTAGAGTCGCTTGATGCATTTATCAAGATTTCTTTAGAGATGAATGTGTTGTGTGAGCATGCGGCTATGGATTGACCTCTCCATTCTGACACGGTGCAAACGTTGGGTGCCTGCGATACGCTAGCAATTAAAGCGCACTAAAGTGTCTTTGATCACTTTCGCTGAATTGAGGTACACGGTTCCCCGCTGATCGAGTAAGTATTGCCCGTGATCGGGTTTAATTTCAAGAATCTCCTTGATGGTTTCGCAGCTGTTCTAGCCGTTCTCAAACAGAGCCGCCTCAAAGAAGACAACACGAGGTGAGTGAACCAAAGGAATTTGAATTTGATTCACGATTGATGAAAAGAGATTTGAAAACAATCGTGTACTGCTTAATAAAGTGTTTTTTGCAATACAACGAAGGTTTTAAGGAAAATCAATTATCAATCATAAACACCTTTTATTTTTGAAATATTAATACACGGTCGATGTGCTAGAGAAAATAATTTTAAGCACAACGACCGTTTTTCAAAGGTGATCCGTCATTCATAACCTCGAACTGTGATTGATTCATGATTTTGAATCGCCCCATTGTTTTTGTTCAGTTGTCACATGGTTGATCTATTAGGTAGATCTCACATGCCACCTACCAAGAGCTTGTTTGATGTTGGCTCTAGAAGGATTTCCATCTTCATTGTGAATATGTTTGCATATCACTCAGATTCTCTGGCAATACCACAAGGATAATGCGTAGGACACTTAAAATATAATCTCTCTTTCCACATTGTGTGAAACAGAGAGTCTTCATTGACAGAGTCCTAATGAGATTTATTAGATGATCTTGTGGCTCTAGACTCAATAGTGCACATTTGGTTCCTATGCCGGAGACTAGGGAGAGGGTCTCCTCCTTCAATATCAAAAATCTCTATGAGAAAGTCAATAGATAATGTAGGTTCCCCGTGAGAATGAAACAAGTCCTGTTAAGAGAAACTTGAGTAGCTTGGGAAGTTGTAGTGCGCGCCACTTTCCCTTGACGCCTTGTCTTCAATACCGGTGTTACCTTAGTAACAACCAAGAGCATATGTATTGAACCTAGTATCTGCCCTAAGGTTGATTAAATGGAGGGCTATTTCTTTTCACCCTTTTTCACATTCAATTCTTTTTCATCCTTAACCCTTCATATAGGTTCTTGAGACTTCATAACTAGAACTTTGTTGGGTTTATTCGGTCAAGACTAGCTCTGTCTCAGTCCGCACTCTTCCCGTATTCTCATTTTTCTCTTTTTTTCATCATACCTACGGACTTCTACACTATCTAGTAAATTGTCCCTGGGTAGATCCCTCCGGCTTTGGCGGGATCGTAGTACCTAACCTAACAATACATAAAGTAAATTTGGTCGGTCCTTTTGGTATTGTTCATCTGCCATTGGAACCAATTGAAAACCATTTGAAAATCAATCCAGATACTTGTGATAAATTATCAAAGCATTTTGTACCTGAATTGATTTTGATATTTCAGAAAATGAGCTCCCCCTCAACATGTGCATCGAATATTTGAAATCATTTTGGCACATGAAGGCAAGAGGAAGAATTCAATTCATTGATTAGCATTTTCTAAAAATATCTACATCACCTTCCCGATTAAGATTAGTATTTTTCATACTTAGTTAAAGATATTTTTTTAGAAAGAATGTGGTTTTCAAAAAGTTGCTCCCCCTCAATATGTGCATAGAGATTTGAAAGCGTTTTGCACATATTAGGGAAAACCTGCACTTTGAAGCAAATCAATCATGTTTCAATCCTTTTTGGTTTGAAATAGATGCTCCCCCTCAACATGTGCATGGAAATTTCGAAATCGTTTGGCACATGTAGGGAGGAGAGCTTGTAAATCACTATAAAACCATTTATCGAATTATCAGTTTAAATCCAATTTAAATCACAAATTCTCCCCCGATCACAATTTTCAAATCATTTGGGATTTGTGATCTCTGTAGATTTTGTTAGGAATTAGAAAATTCCATAGTGAAGAGTCGGTCACCCCAAATATTATCTAGCATAAGTTAGCTCGTAGACTTGTCGTTATTTACGTTATGTAGTAGTTAATTAGTTAATTTGTAGCGTAGAATAGTGTAGTGCAACACCGTGGAGGAAGGACGGGTCTTTACCCACTGTATGCCTGATCCACAGGCCGATAGGAGGTCATGTATTGTGTATAGATAAATACCTTCCATCCATGGAAGGGGTGGTGCTTCATTCAATCTAATCTTTTACATTTGAGAACCAAGTCTCTAGCAAGAACACCCTCTCTATCTTTCTCTCTCTAAATATGGCTAACATGTATTTTGATCATCCAAGACCACCCGAATCATCAAACACAATAATATATTCGATCCAACAATTGGTACCAGAGCCAAGGTTATGGTGGTTTGTTGATTTATGGTGGTTTCGTACCTTGGTTTTTCTTGTCTTGATGATTCGTTTCGGTTCTATTCTTGTTTTAAACTGAATTTATAAAACTACTTTGTTAGCGAAATTTATCTTTCCATTTTTGTATTTTCAGGTGTTTTTAAAACAAAGCATTAGTTTCTTTTGATGAAATACTTGTTATCTAATTGTGGTCAATATAATGGGTCAAAGGTTCTTTTAATATCATTTTTTTGGGTATAATTTATCTGGTCATGTTTCATGGTCTAACGAGTCAATGGATGCATTTTTAGTTATTTTTCTGGGTTACATGAACATAGTCGTAAACATGGTCAGAAACTCATCGGAAAAAGTCTTGCTAGCGACTTGCTGTATTCAGTCCAGATTCATTGTATGCATAGCGACTTGACTATTGAGTCAATTGTCGTAGCGACTTGTGCAGCGACTTGGTGCAATTTGGCTAGCGACTTGGTGACAGAAATGATGAAGAAGAGGTTTTTGACCATAGACCACAACCCACAACCACTACAGAAATCTAATACCAAAACACATTCATCGTGAACCTCATTCACAACAATCATCTGCTCATCTTTTAATTGATAACAAAAGAATAAAAAAACAGATCGAATTCATCAACCACGATCCAAATCTAATCACACCTTCAACCATATAATCATATTTCTTCATCAACAAACAAATTCTCATTCGAATCAAAGTTTAATCAAAACTGATATATAAAAAGTAAATGATGAAAAGATCTCAGTTTTTATTCGTGGACTTAAATGGTTAAATCATAACCAATGGCCATCACACTAAAATATACCATCATCGATCGCTTTTGTTGAAGTCATGCTCCATTAATATTGAATCACAAAGAAAGATTATAACAAGAATGTTATATCTTGTCTTAGATTCGTTAAAGACTCACAAAAGAAAAAGAAATAGACATCAACATCAATTAAAACCTACCCGTATATGTTCAATTATCTTAAAGCCATGTCCTTCACCGTAAAACCATCCTTGTGGTGTTAACTATTTGACATATATCCATCCCTGTGGAGATGTGTGAGATTCAGCTGAGAAGAAGGCTGTGTACTGATATGTGATTGGAGATGTGTAGGGTTCGGATTTTTTTGGCAGATTTGATGTTGGGTGTTCTTTTGTTTGTGAGAATATTTAGAAGAAAGAGAGCGTTTTTCTTGAGATAGGGGCGGATGAGTTTGAGTGATATTAGGGTTAGTTAGAGGTTTGTGATTACTCTTTATACCCGTGATGTTAGGGTAACAATTGTGTTGGAACCAATGTGTTTAATGAATGGTGAATACTACTCTTTGATAAATGGCGTGTATTAAATCGGGCCTTACCGGGCTTCACCATTTTGTTTGGATTGGACGTGACCAACGAGTTTGGAGCTTTGCACCTGATTGCTTACTATGGGTCATTATCATTTATATATTTGGATTATCAACATGTACATCCGAATTATGTTGCATACACAATTGTTCACGGAAAATACATAATGTTTGGTACTATGTTGGAATCTTGGATTTTTGAACTTATAAAGTTCACAGAATATACTTGTTCACGGCTTGTGTTAGTAATTGATCTTTATTAGGCTCAAAGTTCTCATCTGGCATTATTGATTTGATAGTAAAGTGACGATTCAAACGGTTTTAATTAGACTTGGGGGCCGGGTCAATTTCTTAGCGATTTGTTATAGATGATCACTGTATGACTTTACATTGACTGGTTCGAGTTGATTAATTATCTGGACTGGGCTTGAAATTATATGTGATGATATTAGATGATGGACTGATGGGCTTCATTAAATTGATCGTTGATGATGAGTTTTGATGACGTGATTTGATGATAAGTTTTGGTATGATTTTTGAGTGTTGTTATGGTATACAGTCTGATACTTTGGTTTATACATTTTCACGTAGAATTGTATGTCACGGCGTGAAGTGTTTATTGGAAAATATTGACTACGGGGTTGTTTGGACGGTATTTCTTATTTGGAGTTGAAGTGAAGTTTTCCAGGCGTGTTTACTTATTTCATCTTCTTTCTTTCTACCCTACCTGAAGATGACTTGTCCGGGCATTTTAAAGAGGGTGATAAAGACTTGGCTATTTAATTACGGTTGTGATTCTTTCTCGTGTAACCCACAACGTAACTATCACTCGTGTCTCACTTTCAGTTGAGAATGTCACGAGGTTTTGTACATTGGGTACACCGTTTCTTCTTCACAAGGATTAGTACAAGTTTAAGTAACAAATGTGGGGAATTTTACTTCATGATCAAGTTTGGCATATCGGGTTTACTTCATCAAGTGGTCACGCAACAATGACGAATGCGTGAATGAAGTGTTTACCAATGTATTGATTGGATGGTTGATGATGTTGATGATGTTGGATAATGAACCGTTGATGAACCGCATGTTCCCTAAAAGCGGATATTCACCGAAACCAAAATTGTCATAACACATTCAAGTGGACGTTGTTTCGGTTCATTAGTCTTGATTTTGTTAAATCCCGCGAAAGAATCTATTTCTCGGTTTAAATCATAGACTTGTAAAATCCCGTGACAATGGAAACATCCCGTAATTGTTGAGTGCATTTCCAGATCTATCTTACGGTTTATTCTTGGTTTTGTAAAATCCCGCAAAGATATTATTTCTCGGTTTAAACTATAGAGTTGTAAAATCCCGTGATGATGGAACCATTCTAGAGAAAGGAAAGTGTATCTCGGATCTTATCCTGATGCCGGTGCTGCGGTTTCGTTTGAAGAAGGGATAAAAGGGTGTATTTCATGAATTGGATGTGTGTTTGGATTATCATCATGGCAGTTTGGTTATTACATGGTTTTACGGGGTGATGTGCTTTTAACCATGGTCGGGATGAAACCATTATCTAAGTTCGTTTAAATGTCAAAGAAGGCTAGATTTGAGCAGTTAATAAGAAGATGTGACAACGGCGTTAATTCAGTATTATTTATTTGAGGTTGAAGTAAATTATTTCGAGCGAGTGTACTTAGTATCTGAAGGTATCGGGGATGGTTGGATGAAGATTCTTCATGATCCTTGTTCGAGCTTATTATCAAAAATGAAGACTTGGAAATCTAGTTATTGTTGGGTGACTTTTACCTCTTCTTTTACCACTTGGGGGAATTGGGCTCATACCACCACAAAATAACTATCACTTTAAGGAGTTACGTTGTAGTGCTCAGTGTCACATTCAATTGTGGATTTTCAAGAGGTGATGTACGTCTTATACTTGATGGTTGGTTGGTTGAAGAGTATAGAGTACTTAGAGATTCAAAGGGGCATGAATTCTTGACACCGCTCTTTGTTACACATGTGCAAGTTTAAGTCACAAGTTTGGGTTATTTTACTTCAGGGTCAAATTCATCATATTGGGTTATCTCCATCTCACATGTCGCGACAAAAAGCCTACTGAATGATAATGGTGATGATTACATGTTTTGCTAAGAGAGTTGAAAAGAGAGAGATTATGGCGTCTGTTCACATCGATTTGCCTCGTGCTTCAACATTATGGCGTATGAACACATCGCTCCATGCCTCGTACTCTAAAGAAAAGAAATGTACGTTTGGCGCATTATCTTCGAAGAAGAGAAATCTTCTAATGACGTCTTCACATCAGTTCGGGCCTCGTTCTCTAAAGAAAAGAAAAGTGCGTTCAATGCGCTTTATCTTCAAAAGAAGAGAAATCTTCTTATGACGTATGAACACTACAGTTCATGCCTCGTACTCTAAAGAAAAGAAAAGTGTACGTTTTAGTGCGCTTTATCTTCCAAAGAAGAGAAATCTTCTTATGACGTTTGAATACTTCAGTTCAAACCTCGTTCTCCAAAGAAAAGAAAAGTGTACATGTCAGTGCGCTTTATCTTCTGAAGAAGAGAAATCTTCTAATTAATGACCATTCTCATCAACATGCTTCATGCTTTTTCCATAGCCGGTCATAAAGTGAACCGAGCTACCACTGATTGTTTTCTCATTCCACGTGCTCGATTATAATGAAGATGGCGACATCATGCGCTTATTTTTGCGGGAGAGAAGTGTGAATAGAACATTCGGATGATTTTCACTTATTTAGTCAAGAATGGCATCTCCGTATGCAATTCTTGAGGGGGAGAAGAAGTGTGAATTTTTGCATTGTTGATTGATATTTGAGAATATAAATGGTCATACGGCTCTAAACTCATGTAAGAACCGAGCTTCTTCTTATCGGGTCATCTTCACATGGAGTTTGTTCTCTTCTAAGAGCCGTTGGTTGACATCTTCACTCGGATTGATGAGTTGATTGACAAAGTGCTTCCGGTTAATGCTTCACGTGCACATCAACATGATGATTCCGAACAACCTTCTGTTCTTGTTTGATGTGATTGTTTGCTTGGTGTTACCATTTCGTGTGTTCGCTGCGGCCGACACTGATTTCCTTGATGAACATCTTTTTGTTCTTGTTTGATTGGGAGGATCTTAATTAAGGGGATTTGCAAGATGTAAGTTAATTGGGATGCTTTTGGTGATGTTCTTGTGTTTTGGTGAGTCGAAGATGTTAACTATCTATTCCCCAACTAGACAATCTTGAAGAAGGTCGAGTCTTGATCAGCGTTCTACAATTTCACTGCTGCGTGTTAGAAGACTAAAGACGAGTTGCATTTAACGATCTAAAGACTTCTTCTTAATTCAAGCATTCATCATAAAGATTGTAGGTTCAGGGGAGAGCACTAATTGGGGAGGGTGAAAAGTCGATTTAATCCCCAATTAGACTTGCTCACATTATTCAAAGATGTTGATTCTCACAAAGACTTGAAGCGTTCTTCTCAACAGATTTCTAGTATTTGGGCTTATAATATGTTGTTGATTATGAAGTGTCAAAACCAGCAAGGGGAAGGAGACACATATCTAAACGCGAGTAAACTTGATGAACTTAATACTTCTAAGTAATTGAAGATATCCGGGAAGACAAATGTTATTACCGCAGAGAAACTCAAGGTTTGACTCATGGCGAGTAAACTTGATGAACTTAATTCTTCCAAGTGATTGAAGATATCCCGGAAAAACATATGTCATGACCGCAGAGAAACTCAAGGTTTACTCATCAAGGCGTTTAGTGTTCTTATTCCAACTACGTGGGGAAGAGATGTAAGAGTTAGTTTCTGATGATAAAGGAGGTACACAAGTGTGTGATGATTTGATGTTATCGCAATCATCGGGAGAGAGGATTGTGTACATTGGGGCGCCAAATGTTTCATTTGAGTGCTTAATCGGTGATTCGAGAGATATAATCACTTATTCGGAGTTGAAATCCGAGAGATAGTCCTCCGCAGAGATAATCAATGATTCGGCCTGCTTCTTCAATGTTATCGGTTATTCTCTCTTTGGGCATTGGTGCCGGGATCGTGAACTTCATACACTTTCTTCAGGGGAGAGAAAAGTATACATCGGGGTTATTCTTTGGCTATCGGACTTAATTTACTACTTCGATGGTATAAGTTTCTCTGTCTTTGGGTATATGTGTATTCGGGTTCGTGAGTTCTATTCTAAGAGACTGGCTGCATCAATTCGTCTACTTGGGGGAAGTGGTTTCTTGACAACTTTTTGTATGGATTGCTTCAGACTTGATTGGTTATGAAATGTGAGAAGATTATTTGAGTGGGATGATACGTAATGATCTATTTTGATGATATAACCTTGAGCGAAGAATCACGGTGATTATTCTTGAAAGGAGCAAATGGATTTATGATAATGGTGTGCTTCCTTGTGCACTGACTAAAGAAGCTTGTAAGAAATCTTTGAATCTGCTCAGCTAAAGGATTTTCGGTTTGGGGGAAGCTGCCAAAGTCTCACTTTCGGATGGTTCAATTTCTTTCTTCAATGCAAGAGCCTTGGAAGCTTTGGTGGTGGAAGTTTAAGAGATGACGAATTCTATCTTCTACTGACGTCTTTTTCGATATCCTTATCTCGGTACTCGTATCATCATCTTTTTAAATTATATCATCTACTCTATCCTTGTAAATATTTATCAAAAACAAAATACAAAAATATAAAACCAGTAAAACAAAATAGAAAATTATAAAACCAACAAAAACCCATAAAAATCAAAAAATTTCAAAAATACCAAAAATATTGTTTCTCAAGACATGTCTTCTGGTATCGATAACATCTACGGTCTTAGAAATGTCATTCAATAATGGCACGGGACTTTAGATGAAGTTCGAGCAGAGGTGTAAATATTCTTTTCTAAACATGTCTCAAAATTTATGGCTTACTGATTACTTCGACTGAACCCGCACTTCAATATATGGCTTGCGGTTTCTTGACTGTGACCCGCTTAAACTATGGCTTGTTATTATTTGATAGCAACCCGCTTTTTCAAGAAAGGAAAGTCTTTGCACTAAACATATTCTCAAAAATATCGTGCACTTATCCTAAAACAAATTTGAGGAAAGTATGTGAAGGATCCGCTTTTCCTACACAAATGTGTTTCCGTCTAAAATTCTTCAGAAAAATATTTGTTGTATTTCAAAATGGTGGAAAATGAGTTGCTTGAAAAATCAATCAGAATCAGAGTTTTCGTATAATTTGAAAACTCAATCAATGACTTCAGCGCTTTTAAATCTTTTATAAAATGAGTCATTGATTGAGGGGGAGAATGTTTTCAAATCTATATCATCTAACGAGCTTTCTTAATTATCCTGATATGCTTAATTAAAAATGATGTTAACCTATGTTGAAGAACTAGGTGCCTAGGATATGATTGCTAGGATTAGATAATTAGAGTTTGATGAACACATGATTCCCATATATTTATATGATCTGATTGATATGTTGCATTGACTTTTATTAGTCGTTTACTGTTTGGGTGTTGTCGACCACCATATATCTGTATGTGTGTTCACTAACGTATGCAGGTATATTGGTTATAAGAATGTTCCCGATCAGGATCCCACATAATATGATGTTTGGATGCCGAGAAGGAAAGGGTAACTATTTATTGGGTTGACAAATGAAGAAACGGAGCTTAATTGGACTTCTATGGAGAGTTGGCATAAATGCAGCGTAAGAGGTCTCACTGCATCGCCGATGGTTTTCTTCTAAGTGATTGAAGAAACAGAGCTTAATTTGACCTCGGTTGGCATTCAAAATGCAACGTAGAAGAAGTCTCATTGCATCGTGACGGTTTTTTTCCAAACCCTACAGCCACAACAACAGAAGCTTCTCAACCACCTAACGTATCTTTGTGCAGGATACCATTTTTAAACAATTTTGAATAATTTGATTAAATTGTTTTGAAAATGGAAAATATTGTTTTGAAAATATATTGGACTAATTTTTGAAAATCACCGGACTTCATGTTATCAAACCCTAAGTCACTCAATTATTGACTTCTGTCATGGATTGAGGGGGAGAGTGATTTAATATAAAATATTTTCAAACTATGTTTCTTCACAAAAGTTCCGTCTTGTACGATAGTAAGTGGTGATCTAAAGATTTAATGTTATGTCATGGTATGATTTTTTCTTTAGAATCAAGGTCTTTCAAAATGAAATTTTTTCCGTTCTTGTTTGATTGTGAAATTGTTTTGTTTTACTTAAAAGATCTCTTAAAACTATCATACCTGACACTAACAATCTTTAATGTCTTAAAATGGTCCTTATCTGTCATTTTTCAAAGTTAAATCAAGCCACGTCTTTCCCCAAAATTTTCTAAATTATTTAAATCTTTTGGGATCACTAATCTCAAATGGTTTGAAATCTTTGATCGGGTGAGAGATCGTGATTTAAATCTCAAATCTGTTTTAATGGAATTGGTTTTAGTCCTTTATAGGCACTCCTGCCTCCATGTGCCAAACGATTTCAAATACACAATGCACATGTTGAGGAGGAGGATTTATCCAAAAACTAGATGAGTATTTAAACAAGGCCACATTTTCTCCCATGTTTTCTAAACCTAATTAAATCACTTGGGATCCAAAATCTCAAAGGGTTTGATATTTTTGATCGGGGGAGAATTTGTGATTTAATAATGAAATTTGATAAAAGGTGATTGTTTTGATTCAATTGTGCAGGCTGCTCTCTCATGTGTGCTAAACCCTTTCGAATCACGAAGCACTTATTGAGGGGGAGCATTTTAAAAGAAAATAAACTATCGAGGTATGCTTTTAAAGTAATTTATAAGGTACCTTGATTGTGTTTTCAAATGGTTTTCTAAATGGCTTTTGTGATTAGTGGATGTGCTTCAAAAGAACTCTTGCCTCTATGTGTTAAAATGATTTCTCTTATCCTATGCACATATTGAGGGGGAGAATTTTACCAAGAAAATCAAATGGCTTTTTTCTATGGAAATTGTGATCAAGAAATTAATTCTTTCAAAGAACTCTTGCCTCCATGTGTTAAACGATTTCAAAATCATATGCACATGTTGAGGGGGAGCTTTTCTAAATGATCAAAACTATTAAGGTACAAAATGCTTTGATCTCGTATCACAAGTACCTTGATTGTTTTTCCAAATGATTTTTCAATTGGTTTCATAAAGGAAAGAACAATACCAAAAGACCGACCAATTTACTTTATGCATGGTGTTATAAGGATGGTTAGGTTAGGTATTAGTTCCCACGATCCGCCAGAACCGGAGGGATCTTCCCAGGGACAATCCACTAGATAGTGTAGAGTCTTTAGGAATATTGAAAAAAGGAGAAAAATGAGAATATGGGAAGAGTGCGGATCGAGACGAGCTATTACTGGAATAAACCCAACAAGGTTATAGTTATGAAGTCTTGGTAAGCATTGAAGGGGTTGAAGAATGAAAAGAAATGAATGTGAAAAGGGTGAAAAGAAATAGCCCTCCAATAATTCAACCTTAGGGCGGAAACCGGGTTCAATACATATGCTACTGGTGTTTACTAAGGTAACACTGGTATTGAAGACAAGACATCATGGACCCGGTGATGCACTGCACTAAACTTCCCAAGCTACTCAAGTTCCTCTTAAAAGGGCTTGTTTCATTCTCACGGGGAACCGACATAATCTATCGACTTTCTCTTAGAGATTGTTGATATTGAAGAAGGAGACCCTCTCCCTAGTCTCCTCACGAGGAATCAAAATGTACTATTGAGTCTAGAGCCAAGAGATCATCCACAATATCTCATTAGGACACTAAATTCATGAAGACTTGTTGTTTCACACAATGTGGAAAGTAAGAATATATTGAGAGTCCTACGCATTATCCTTGTGGTAATTGCCGAAACATCCAGTGATATATAACAATATTTACGATGAAGATGGAAAGCCTTCTAGAGCCAACATCATACAAGCTCTTGGTAGGTGGCATGTGAGATCTTTCATAAGATCAAGCTTGTGACAAGCGGATAGAAACAATGGGGCGATTCACTTGTGAATCAACCTTGGTCGAGAATGGAATTGAGCGAATACTTTTGGAAATTCGATGTGCAAACCTTCTTTTCTCTAGCACGTCGAATGTGTACTTATGTTTTCAAACTCAAAAAGTATCTCTGATTGAAAAATACTTTTAGAAAAACCGTTCGATGTGCGAATCTCTTCTTTTCACTAGCACGTCGAATGTGTACTCATTCTCTAATACAAAAAGTATTTTGATTGAAAATTGATATTTCACATAAAACCTTCGTCGTATTGCAAAACTCTTTCTTCAAGCAATACGCGATTGTTTTCAAATCATTTTTCATCAATCAGTGAATCTCAATTTGTTGGTTCACTCACTCCGTGTTGTCTTCTTTGAGACGTTCCGGTTTGAGAAACTAGACCATTTCGCTAAAACCCCGTCAAGGAGATTCTTAGGAATCCTACGATCACAGCGCGCTTGTGATCAGCGAGGAACCGTGGGTCGTGTACCTCAATTCGGCGAAAGTGATCAAAGATACTTTCGTGTGTTTTATTGCTAACTGCTTGTTTGCGGGTACATTTGGGCGGTTGCTGGTGATCGAAATTGAGCGGTCAATCCAAAGCCGCATGCTCACAAAATCCACACTTAATTTGAAGAAATCATGACTGGTGCATATCTACATAACCGGCTCGATATTTCATACTATGCTTTTGCTTCACTGCGCAAATATCTTGAACGGTAAAGCTTCCGCTACTCTGATGGAAAGATGTCATGATTCTAAAGTGTGAGCATGTCGGTCCGAAAGTCACAACCTCACATGATGGCAACACAATAAAGGGTGATCCAGAGATTTGCTGTGGCTGATGATCTCAAAGAAAGCTTGAAGATCATCAAAGATGTGGATCAGTTAAAGGCCTCCACTTAAAGTACAAAGTTATCGGACCTTAAAGAATCGCTACTAATGCACAAAGATTGCAGAATTGAAGAATTGAAGTCTACGAGCTCAAGAACAAAGTCAAGAATAGAATGCTAGGATTCGAAATGTAAAACATGGGGTGACCTCCCTTAGGGGGAGATTGTTAGGAATTAGAAAATTCCATAGTGAAGAATCGGTCACCCCAAATATTATCTAGCATAAGTTAGCTTGTAGACTTGTCGTTATTTACGTTATGTAGTAGTTAATTAGTTAATTTGTAGCGTAGAATAGTGTAGTGCAACACCGTGGAGGAAGGACGGGTCTTTACCCACTGTATGCCTGATCCACAGGCCGATAGGAGGTCGTGTATTGTGTAAGTATAAATACCCCTTCCATCCATGGAAGGGGTGGTGCTTCATTCAATCTAATCTTTTACATTTGAGAACCAAGTCTCTAGCAAGAACACCCTCTCTATCTTTCTCTCTCTAAATATGGCTAACATGTATTTTGATCATCCAAGACCACCCGAATCATCAAACACAATAATATATTCGATCCAACAGATTTAAATTGATTTTGAAAGTTTTTGAGGAGAATTGTGACTTGCTTATGAAAACATTTAACCGATAGGATCAAATCTTGAGACTTTAAACTCCAATGATTTAACCATGCTTGAGTATCTTTTGAAAACATGACATAAGCCTTGGTCTGAACCAATTGTATGACAAATAACCTTTTGATTTTATTGAAATCATTCTCCCCCTCAATCAATGACATAAGTTGTTGATTGAGAAATAGAGATTTTGAAAAATGTCAAGTCCATATGATTTTCAAAAATTGAGTCCGAGTTATTTTTCAAAGCTATTAGTTTTCATTAGATAACAAATATTTTTCAGAAGAATTTATAGAAGGAAAAATATTTGTGAATGAAACATTTGTCTTTATGGTGACAAACATTTGTTTTTAAAAACAGAGCATGAGATTTGAAAAATAAGATAAAACATGGCTCTGTTCTTTCTTTTAAAACGGGTTATTGACTGAAATGACTATAAGCCTTGTATTTTTCTTTCTCTCAATTTTTTTTTATTTTATTATTTTTTTTAAATATGTACATTCGAACTTCATCTAAAGACCCGTGTCACTCTTCGAATGACAACACAAAGACCATAGATGAAATCGAATAAAAGAAAAGATGGGAAGAATATTTTTAGCTTTTTCAAATATTTTCTGATTTTTATGGATTTTTTGAAATTTTATATTTTTCTATTTTCTTTTGAGGGTTTTATAATTTTGTATTTTTCTTTTTGAATAAATATATACAAGAGATGGATGAAGAAAAAACTTTTACTCATCTTCTTCCTCTTGAAGACGTTTGAGTGTTTCCGGTTGTAGACTGTTTAGACCAAGTCGTGGAAGGATAAACTCAAAACGTTCTCTAGGAAGAGCTTTGGTGAAAATTTCTGCTAACTGGTATTTAGTCCTCACAAAATAAAGTTCCACCACACCGTTCTCCACTTGCTCCCTGATGAAATGATGTCGAATGTCGATATGCTTTGCTCTTGAATGTTGAACGTTGTTGCATGATAGAGCAATAGCACTTTTGTTATCACAATACAAAGGGATTTTGTTGAATTCAAAGCCATAGTCAGATAATTGGGATCTCATCCATAGGATTTGAGCACAACAAGATGACATGGCTATGTATTCAGCCTCTATAGAGGATATAGAAGTACTCATTTGTTTCTTTGAAGACCAACTCACAAGCTTATCGCCTTGAGCACCTCAGACGTGCTTCAACGTGTATCTTGACACCCTGCATGGTCAACATCTGCATAGGCTGTTAGTGACATACCGGTGTCCTTCGGGTACCAAAGTCCCATGTTGATAGTTCCTTGGAGATACCGAAAGACCCGTTTAACCGCTTCAAGGTGCTTTTTAGTAGGCTTTGCCTGGTATCTAGCACACATGCATACTGATAACGCTACACGCGTCGTTCGGGGTCAAAGGAACTTCCTTTTCGTCGAGCAAGTTTTTCAACACCCTAGGCAGTGAACCTAATCATTGTAGTGTAGTATTAGGGTAAGCCACGGGTATTAATATCGTTCTCTAGGGGAATAGTGTCGTTAGGCTGAAGTGTATATCGATTTAAGTCTAAAGGTGAGGGATGATTATTTTTGTATTTTTATGTTTTATGAATCTCGGTTTTGGAGGGGAGGGTGGAATTAGTTGCTAGTCAACTATTCCAAAAGGTACTGACTAAATTAGGGGTCTGATACGTGAAGCGTATCTACTTATGATGTATTACTCTTTGCTAGCTATCCAATTCTACCCTCTTGAATTGTCACGTCCTATTGATGGTTGAATTGTCACGTCCTTATTCTTAACGTTGTGTGTCTAAGGTTGTAGGGTATCGATATCTCCCTAACTCTTTGAACTTACCAAAGGGTCTCGCCTACAAAACCCACTAGGGATAATAAACTCTTACTCTAAGGCACTCTTTGGATGGTTTAGCCTACAACTACTCAAGTAATCATATTCTAAGGTTCACCAAGATGAATCAAGCATTAAGTACACAAAGAATGACCTATCGCATTACTAGATCATTAACAATTAAGATAAGAGACAACCAATCAAACAAGAGACGAGGGATGCAAGAATTATAAAACTAAACCAATTAGACTCATTGAAATTGTCACACCCTAATGATGAAGATAGACACAAGCATCACTAAGAAATCAATAAGATCTAATTAATTATATACAAGTTTCATACAATCATAAGCAAACACTAGATGAATTAGCCAAGCATAATCAATGAAGAGCAAGCAACAATTATGATAATTGAAGACATACCATAGGATTGGATAATCAAACAAACCTTTACACGATGTTTATAAAGTGTTTGAAACCCTTTAAGTTGCTGGAAAAACACCTACCTAAACCCTAGAATCGGACTTAGGGTTTAGGGCTTACAAAAAGTGAAGTTATAATGTTGTATTTATAGGCAGATTTTCTGTCGGCAAAGAGTGACGGCGTCATACTTATAGAGTGACGGCGTCACAACCATTTTTCACCAACTGTAGATTTTCTCGTCGCTCCGTGGGCTTTTGAATTACCTAAATCCGAGTTCGTATGCAAAAGTTATGGCCAAAACAATATCAACTACTTCCGCGCATGTTGCATTGCAGCTTGGACGGCGTCACCTTATGCACAGCGCCGTCCTCTTCAGATCTTTTAAAACCTGAAGCCGTCACATGTAAATAAGCAATTTCACTTCTGAGCCGTCACAAAATCCTCGACGGCGTCGCGATTAGCTTGATGGCCGGAAATATTTCAGCAGCTTTGAGTGTCTCGATTCGACTTTGGCCATTTTCTTCATATATTCGCTTTTCCAAATAAGTGCCATACCAGCATTTTGCCTTCAAGAGACCTAAAAAGTGAAAAGGAACGATATTAAGCAATAACGGATACAAAAGTGATCGAATAAGGGCTTAAATGACCCCTCAAAAGGTACCTTTTAAAACCTTATCAAATATCCCTACACTTGTTATTTGCTTGTCCTCAAGCAAATGTGCTTTTAGCCAATTAATTTATAAGTTAGGGGTCATGAAGCATTGATTCAAAACGGTCCACAACACATATAAGCCCCGCAAAAGTCATAACAAGCACGGAAATTACATACTATCACCTCACATGGGGTGTTTGGATACTCACATCTCTCTCGGGTGTATATATGAAATATAACAAATAGGAAATGGAAGATAAACACTCATTAACCGGTCCTAGTACATAGATTACCATAGGCTTGAGAATAGATAAAACCTCCACCGCTTTGGCGTAAGCACCTAGGAAAGACTATCAAAGAGGTCTTTTAAAGGGTTGTAACGTTAGGCTTACGGTAGGGAAATAAAGGGTTTGGTGGGATAGGCTATTTAGTGGTGGAAAGTCAAAAATCTCTATGTTAAATGCATACGAAGAATGGCGTTGCTAAGCCAAGACTCGACACTCTAAAACTCTAGGTAACGGAAATAAACAAACATAAATTTAAAGGATAGATGTAGGATAGTAGCCCGTATGTTTTTTTTTTTTTTTTCACTCTATTTTTTTTCTTTTTCTCTTTTTCTATTTTTTTTCGAATTTTTTTTTTTCTTTTGTACATACACTTTTACTCTACCATCCTCTACGGTAACATCAAAATGATAGGGATTTATAGGCACATCCCTACACTTGAGTTTTTATTACTCTAACACTAATTTGACCCGAATTGAAAAGATCAAAACACTTGGGGTACATTATTATGCAAACAAAGGGAATTTGAAATTAACGTTTCCGTCATTTCATAAAATTTAACTTTTCCCATGAATCCCAATCGTCCCAAAATTGTATACAAAGGATATGACTCGACTTAGCAACTCATGCAAGCAACCGGATAATTGAACTAAGGGTTTAGGGTGATAACAAAAATTTGCACTAAAAGTGAGTGCATAAGGGGTAGGCTAAGGCGATTTGGGTGTATATTTGGGGGTGGGGTGTAAACAATGCTCTTCATTGATATTCAGGAAAACCGAAACATCACGAGAACCGCAAAAGGATAGGCTCTGAGGGGTTAACTAGGGGTATCGTGTACTAAAGATGAGTACAACGCAAAGGGTGTGGGGAATTACTCAACCGATGTGGAAGAAGTAATTATATTACGGGTATCAAACAAGGGTTATCCTAATGCCTCTTATCATTTAGTTAATCCTAACTACACAAGTGTAGTCTCACTAGCGATCTCGGAATGCATCACAAAACAAGTTCTAGAATCTAATATACTACCGGTTCACACTCTAAGCATTAAAGATGAATGCTTTAATTCCTACTAATCTAAGGGCTATCCTCACATTTTGGTGGAATTTGGGTGGTAAAGGGTTTTTGTGCTAGTCATGCAACTTCCTATCCGTGAGACGCTTTTGTTAAAAATAATGGCCCACTCCTATATGTCATGAAAAATTTCAAATTTGGTGCCAAAATTACCCTAACCGACATTTTCTCATGGTTTATTACACAAATACAATTTGGACAAAGCAAATAATCAAGGATAAGCATAGTTTCAAAGTTCCCGTTTTATTTTCCCTCCCTACACTTAAACTGAACATTGTCCCCAATGTTCCCCGAAAGTATCAAAGTTATGATAATGGAAGGTAATTAAAAATGAAAGAAACTAGTACTCCCCTGATTATCTCGGTAGGATCCGTGTAAAGTGGTGGTTAAATCCTTTCCAAGAAGAATTTATGCGTGAAAAGCTCCTTCCAATCTTATGTAACTTCTTCTTGACAAATTAAACATGCACACTTGAAGAAAACAAACAACCCAACGCATCAAACCGAACAAAGAAAAATCACAACAAGATGTAATTCCAGACTTAAATAAGATATAATGCTTGTGGAATGGATGTTTGCGATTTTCTAGAAAATTAAGACAAAAATTCCAAAATTTATAAGTAGTACGTAAACGAGAAAAAAGTGATCGATGTTTTTACTCCTTCGGCCGTGAGTTATCTGACAAAAACTGGTCGATTTTGGAAAAAATTCTAGAAAATTTACATCTTTAGAATCTGGAAAAATTTCTGCAAAAACATCCATTATGACTCGATACAAGCATTTGACTCGAACAAACACACATATATATCTTTTAATTAATTGTTATTCTCATGTTTACGTTTCTTTTGAAAACGTGTGTAATCCTCCCTACACTTATCCTTTATGTAAAATACATTTATATGCAATTAAGACAAGGTTAAGAACAAAATAAAGCATTTTTACAAATTTAAACATGAGAACAAACAATCAATAAAAGATATATGACACACAAATAAAAATGAAAAATAAATACACATGGGTTGCCTCCCAAGAAGCGCTTGTTTTTGTTCGAGTCACGAGCCTGACTCTACCCCTATTTAACAGATAAAGGGGAGGTTTTCCCTACACTTAAGTTTAAGTGCGGGTGATAGTAGCGATACACACCCTTAGGGTGGAAATATGCCACGTGAGGTGAAGGGGTGTGTGAATGGCTTCCTTCATCCTAAAACTACCCGGACTAAATTGGTTGATGGGTGGGTCGGTTCCTCGTTTATTTAAGGATGGAAGTAAAGATTGAGGTTCCGGTTCATCAACACTAGGAAATTCCCTAGAACTAAGAGTAAGACTGGGACTACAAGTATTCAAACCTATATTTTCCAGTTGCGTTTGGTTCAAATGTTCAACCTCCATTGGGATTCCTAAAGTCTCTTCTACTACTTCCGGGTAAGTCACGTGCGGTGTGTATGCCTTAAATGATGGTGGGACTTGGGGGATACCTTGTGGGTCTAGACTTATCACCTTATCCTCAATCACATCTCCATCATCTATATGCTCATCATGTGCTATTTCCTTAGGTCGTGATGAAACCAAACTTAGTAATTGATCCAACTTATGGTTTAATGCTTGGTTTCTTTCCATAATATTTTCACAAATTTGGTCAGTTCTCCTAAGGGCCTTACTATCTAAACATGGAGGTTGTTCACGAAAGTCTATCCTAGGTGAAGGCTCATACGAAGCATAGGTTTCACTAGATGAGGTGTTTTGTGGGCTTGATGGAATGGTGAAATCCTCAAAAGGTTTATGGACTTGGTTACTTTCTTCCCACCATCTTGAATAATCCGCTTTAGTAATATCATAATTTCTTATGAAAAAACCTAATCGCGGATATAGTGGATTCGCGTTCTCCATAATGGTGAACGGAAGAGTCAATGGACAAGTTTTACGAACAAAGGCACAAAGAAGGGGATAGACTACAAGGAAGCTAATAAAAGAAAAAAATCTCACTTGATAGGAATCTTGTGAGTAGACCTAAACGAGATAGAAATCAAGCCTAAACAATAACTATTCGGCAGTCACAAAAACTTGATAACGCTACACGCCGTCGTTGGTCAAAGGAACTTCCTTTTCGAAAGCAAGTTTTTCAACACCCTAGGCAGCGAACCTAATCGTTGTAGTGTAGTATTAGGGTAAGCCACGGGTATTAATATCGTTCTCTAGGGAAATAGTGTCGTTAGGCTGAAGTGTATGTCGATTTAAGTCTAAAGGTGAGGATGATTATTTTTGTATTTTTATATTTTATGAATCTCGGTTTTGGAGGGAGGGTGGAATTAGTTGCTAGTCAACTATTCCAAAAGGTACTGACTAAATTAGGGGTCTACCAGTAACGTGAAGCGTATCTACTTATGATGTATTACTCCTTGCTAGCTATCCAATTCTACCTACTGAATTGTCACGTCCTATTGATGGTTGAATTGTCACGTCCTTATTCTTAACGCGTTGTGTGTCTAAGGTTGTAGGGTATGCGTATCTCCCTAACTCTTTGAACTTACCAAAGGGTCTCGTCTACAAAACCCACTAGGGATAATAAACTCTTACTCTAAGGCACTCTTTGGATGGTTTAGCCTACAACTACTCAAGTAATCATATTCTAAGGTTCACCAAGATGAATCAAGCATTAAGTACACAACGAATGACCTATCGCATTACTAGATCATTAACAATTAAGATAAGAGACAACCAATCAAACAAGAGACAGTAGGATGCAAGAATTATAAACTAAACCAATTAGACTCATTGAAATTGTCACACCCTAATGATGAAGATAGACACAAGCATCACTAAGAAATCAATAAGATCTAATTAATTATATACAAGTTTCATACAATCATAAGCAAACACTAGATGAATTAGCCAAGCATAATTAATGAAGAGCAAGCAACAATCATGATAATTGAAGACATACCATAGGATTGGATAATCAAACAAACCTTTACACGATGTTTATAAAGCGTTTGAAACCCTTTAAGTTGCTGGAAAAACACCTACCTAAACCCTAGAATCGGACTTAGGGTTTAGGGCTTACAAAAGTGAAGTTATAATGTTGTATTTATAGGCGATTTTACATGTCGGCAAGAGTGACGGCGTCACACTTATAGAGTGACGGCGTCACAACCATTTTTTCACCAAACTATAGATTTTCACCGTTCGCGTGGGCTTTTGAACCACCTAAATCCGAGTTCGTATGCAAAAGATATGGCCAAAACAATATCAACTACTTCGGCGCATGTTGCGGCTTGTGCATGGCGTCAACCTTATGCAATGCCAATGGCCGTCCTCTTCAAGATTTTAAAACCACGGGCCGTCACATGTAAATAAGCAATTTCACTTCTGAGCCGTCACAAAATCCTCCGACGCGTCGCAGTTAACGTTGACGCCGGCCGCCTTTTTCAGCCTTTGAGTGTCTCGATTTTGACTTTGGCCATTTTCTTCATATATTCGCGCCTTTTAGTCCAAATAAGTGCCATTCCAGCATTTTGCCTTCAAGAGACCTAAAAGTGAAAAGGAACGATATTAAGCAATAACAGATACAAAAGTGATCGAATAAGGGCTTAAATGACCCCTCAAAAAGGTACCTTTTAAAACCTTATCACATACAGTGAACATAATGTCTGGTCTACTGGCAGTAAGGTACATCAGGGATCCAATCATACTACGATATTGAGTCTGGTCAACCATGATCCCTGAGAGGTCCTCATACAGTTTAGTACGCTCCACCATGGGAGTGTCAACAGGGTCACAAGAATCAAATCCAAATTTCTTTTAAATCTCATTAGTATATTTAGATTGATTGATAAAAATGCCTCCAGGACTTTGTGAAATTTGTAATCCCAAGAAAAATGACATTTGTCCCATCATTGACATTTGAAATTTAGAGCCCATCTCCTTAGAAAAACGATCACATTCATTGGGGTCAGTCGAGGCAAAAATAATATCATCAACATAGATTTGAATGTGAATTAAGTGTTTGCGACTTTACGGTGAACAATGTCGGATCAACTGCTCTTTTGTTGAATCCAGTAGATAGAAGAAACTTTGATAGCGTATCGTACCATGCCCTTGGGGCTTGCTTCAAACCGTAAAGAGCCTTCTTCAAGCGATAGACATGAGTAGGATGATCTGGATTCACAAAACCTTCAGGTTAGCTGACGTATATGACTTCTTTAAGATCTCCGTTAAGAAAAGCCGTCTTTACATCCATCTGATATACTACCATGTTCTCACTTGCAGTGTTAGCCAGGAAGATTCTGATTGCCTCGATACGTGCAACTAGAGCAAATGATTCTTCAAAGTCAATACCCTCCTCTTGACGGTATCCTTTTGCAACTAATCGAGCCTTGTTCTTTAACACATCACCATGCTCATCAAGTTTTACTTTGAAGATCCACTTTAGAGCAATGATCATAGCACAGTCAGGAGCAGGTACTAATTCCCATATATCTAGTCGATCAAACTCATGAATTTCTTCTTGCATGGCATTGAGCTAGCTGTCTTCATTCATGGCAGTTTTAACATCTTTTGGTTCAACCTTGGATAGTACAGAGTTGAAGAAGCACCATAAGGCATCAGTTGCAAGTTGTTTACGAGTGGATACTGGATGAGAGGGGTTTCCAATGATGTTGTCCAATGGATGATCATGTGTCCATTTTCTAAGTTGTTCATGTGGTTGTTGTTGAGGAACTGAAGTAGGAGAGTCGTTTTCTCTTGATGAAGATGGTTCTGATGATGGTTCAGGAGCAAATATGTTCTCAAAGGGAGCATCTTCGAGAGTAGCAAAGGGGTTATCTCCATCATAGGTGCCAGAAACAATTCCATGATGTACACTTAATGATAGAGGATTTGATGATGAGACAGAGTGATCAGCAGCAGGTGCTTCTTGACTCAATGACATAGAAACTGAAGGGTTATCTACGTTGGAGGGATAGGAGAAACCTCTGTTGATGGATTAGGCAAATCATTAGCAATTGGCTCATAGTGTTCATCAAACATTGGATCAAACAATTTCTTCAAATCATCTTCAAATAGAGGTACATATGGAGTTGCTGGTGAGGGATTTTGTACAAGAGAAGAACTAATGGGACTACTTGATGAAGGTTGTGATACGGGTCCAGAACTTGATTGTCTTTGGAGCCATTTGCCCGAACGACTCATCGAGCGTGACGTGAATAGTTTCCATGACATCTCGAGTTCTTTTGTTGTAGATTCGGTAACCCTTCTTGTTTGATGCATAACCCACAAAAACTCCAATGTCCGCCTTAGCTCTTAATTTTCATAAATCTTGACCGTCATTCGTTGGATAGCACAAAGCACCAAATACACGAAGGTAGGAGAGATCGGGTTTTTGTTTATGAACAACTTAGATGGAGTTTTTGCATGAGTGGTGTGTATGAGGGAACGATTTTGGGTGTAGCAAGCGATGGTAATGGCCCGGCCCAAAGAAACATTGGAACCTTTGAATAAATTAGCATAGTTCTTGCAGCTTTAACAAGGGTCCGATTTCGTCTTTAAACTACATCATTGTTGAGGCGTCGTGGAACACTTCTTTTATGACTGATTCCAATGCTTTCATAAAATTGACTTAGGTCTTTGTTAACAAACTCGGTGCCATTGTCTGTTCGAATAATTCTAACCGTCTTGTTAAGTCGAACCTGAAGCTGCTTGATAAGTTTGATGATGACATCTGTAGTTTCATCCTTTGTCCTCAGAAACTTTACCCAAGTAAATCGAGAGTAGTCATTAACAACGACTAAAATATATTTATTCCCATTTATCGTTTGCACTCTCATTGGTCCGCACAAATCCATATGAAGGGTATGAAGAACTTCCATAACATAGTTTGCAAGTTTAGGTTTGTGGGCATATTTCCTGCTTTTTCCCAATTAGCATGCTGAACAAAGATGATCTTTTTCATACTTTAATCTGGGTAAGCCTCTTACAAGGTCCTTTCTGGAAAGATCATTAATGGTACCGAAGTTCAAGTGATTGAGACGACGATGCCATAACCATGACTTTTTTTCGAAGCCTTTGACAACAAGCATATTGGAGAAGACTTCATCATGTCTTCGATAGAAATGGTGTATAGATTTGAACCACGAGTTCCTCTTAACAGTTCCACACCATCAAGTTCTCTAACGAAACAAGTATGTTTTCTAAAAGCCACTTCTAGATCGGAATCACATAATTGACCAACAGAAAACAAGTTATGACCAAGACCTTCTACATAATATACCCTGGAGATTACACTATCACCAACAACATAGTCTCTATAACCCATAAATGCACCAAAATGGTCGTTCCCGAATCTAACAGTCCCGATGAATTTACTCACGAAGATCATGAGCATGATCGATCTCCAATCATATGCTTGGAAAACTTGAGTCCAAGTACCAGAGCGATTTGAATGATCTTGAGTTGAACCACGATAAAAATGGATAAGCTGGATAATTGGGATCCCCATGCAATAATGGGTTCCACTTGGTTAGACAAAGAGATTGGAACAACCACATCGAAAGTGAGTCAATAAAATCATTAGTGGTAGATGTCGGGCTAGTAGAAACAATAGATCTATTCAAAGCATGTTCACTTCTTAAAGGTATAGTTCTACGAGTGGGCATCCATTTCCTAATGGGCATTGACTTAGAAAATTTAGGGCACAACTCATTAAGATTGAATTTATGCTGTAGGTATTCATTGATTACCTATATTACTAAATTTTCTTCTGTGGGTTTCCAATGTTTTCTAACCTTCTTCCGCCTTTGCTTTCTAGCCTTCGCTTGATTTTTGGCATTAACAATTTTAGCGGGTATTTAACGGCATTAATCAAATCATTCACACCACATACATGATTAGTAACATAAACCAAGCAATCATCATTACATGTTTTGTCAAAAGTAGCAGAATTCGCATTAATTACGGTACGCTTAGAGCTAACACTAGAATCAACACGATTCGTTTTATTCAAATTCTTCCTAAGGTGATCTTCTACTCTCTTCCACCGAACATTCCTAGCTTGCAAGGTCCTATTATTCTTTGTGTTGCCTTGAGGCTGACTTTCGCTTTGGTGTCACTTTTTACTCCTGTAGAGGGAATGGGAACATTAGTTGGTTTTGATACTTTTGCAATTCGGTTTAGAAGTCTTTGGGATCTGAGCTACTTGAAGGCATATTAAAATTCACTTTCTTGATACTGGGCATAGAATGGGTTGCATACTTAGCACTAGGCATAGAACAAGGTATCACAGCTTTATCTTTCTCACATAAGGATTTAGGACATGTTGCTCTTAAGCATTCTAAAATCTCCTGAGATCGTTTGGCGTGAATGCAAGCAAACCTAATTTCACTATCAAGTGGCTTATTTATGTAATCCTCTTCTACAATCTCACAAAGACATTCTAGACTATCCTTAAGATGAGAGAAATAATTATGAAACACAAGTTCGTTATTTCTAAGATGAGGAGGAATGTATTTAACAGTTACAGTATATTTAGAGTCTGCAGATGACTTTGATACAACATTCACATTAAAGACAAGTGGCATTTTCCCTTTTTACTGACTCCTCAGATTCTCAATTTCCTTTTGTAAAGACGTTATTTTTTCGTTGTTTTTGTCGCGAGTGACTTTCATTGAATCATATAACTCTTTAAAGTGTCGTTTAACTTTTTCATTTTCTTTTAGAAAACTCTCATTTTCCTCTAGAAAACTCTCATTTTCCTTTTGTAAAACATTAACCAAGTTTTGAAGATGAAAAGTTTGAGAATACTAAGAATCTAAAGGCGGAGGCATTTGGGAGCCATTTGCATTATTTCTTTCGCCCTTCAACTGTGATATTTGGGCTCTCATTTTTCTGATCGTGTTACAATGAGCTCGAATTTGTTCATCACGTTTGTTTATTTCAAAAACCGCATCAAACTCTGGAGTATCCGAGGATATCTTGATGTTTGAGGTTTTGATATTTTCTTTGAGATGTTGATATTTTAGTTGCAAATCAAAATGTTCAACTTCTAGCTTAGAAAGATGTTTTACCAAATTATCGTGATCATCCTGGTCAATTTTCTCATTTAGTTTTGAGTTTTCGTTTTCAAGCTCAATGACACGATCATGGGAAAATTTCAAAGCAACAGATAATTCATGAAATTGAGAAGCAGTAATGGAATGCTTAGTAACAGTATAAAACACATCTTGAGCCACACAACTCAATACTAAGTTCTCATTTAAGATATGCATATTCTTCCTTTCAATTTCATTATATTTGAGTTCCCCGTTCATAATCATTGACCTCAACTATCATTGCATCAAATTCCTTTTCCATTTCTTTAATATCTGAGTTAATCCCTTTTTGGAGACTCTCAGATTGACCTTTTAATTGTCTAAAGAAAGGTATGACCTCAGTTAAATAGAATTCTTTAGTTTGCTCAAAACCCCTTTCCCCTTCAGTTATCCCTGTAGGTGTGATTCTCTTCTTACATGTCTTCTCAAAATCAACAAATAGTTGATAAACAACATATAGGCTAATTAAGGTCTTGCTATTAGTGGAAATAGTTCTAGGAACTAAGTGCATTGGTGTATTCGGAGGATACACAGTAGCTGCAGGCACTTTCCTAAGGGGAGTGTTTGTTTCAAAAAGTACATTTGCTTTTTGCTTATCCATGTCTTTCTTCCAAAAATTTGTTCTGGGGTTAATTGAGTTTGAGACTTAAACATGTTCAGGGAGATCCAATTTTCTTTAGTGTAATCATGGGGTTTGATCGTTATATTTTTCCTTTTACACTCAGGATCTTTTAGCTTCTTATTCATTTTCTCCCTAGAGGCTTCTTCTAATTGCATATCTTCCTCAGTGCACTCAGTGCAACTAGGTTTCTGCCTAGGCTTAAGGATTTCAATGCCATCATAGACTACCTTCTGAGCCTCTCTAGCTATTTTACCACACTTAGGATTTGGTTCCTCAACGAGGGGAATACTATGCTTATCGCTTAAGACTCTGTGCTTAGTGATCATGTGAGCAGTCTGAATGGTATTCCTTATGCATACAACTTATTTTCAAGCTTGTTTTTCAAAGTTTTAGATTGGAAAAGTCATTCAAAAGTTTTGATTCCTTAGCATTAAATTCTTGTTTAAGCACTTTAACATTATCTTGGAGTTCTTGCTTTTGCTTAACAGTTTTAGAAAGCTTTTCATGTAAGGAGTTTAACTCTTGTTTTAACACTTCTTCTCTAAATTACTTTTTCTAATAATTGTATGCATTTGGTCATCCATTTCCTGCTCATGGGTAGTTAACTCAAACTTAGCATGTTGTTCATAAATGGCAACTTGTTCTTTATAGGCATTCAGTTCAGAGATAATAGAATCATCAGGGGCACATGCAGTGTATTCATCAAAAACATAGTCATCATTGAATGCAGAAGATGCATCACTTGGTACAATTTCACTTTCACTTTGTATCACATATTGATTATATGGGACAACATTACTGTTATCCACATTATCAATATCTGATTCATAAGTTTTATGAGATTGTACTTCGTTATGTATCTTTTGCTCATCAACTTCATCGTATAGTTTTAATACCTCAGAAATGATTGAATCTTTGGATGGACCATCCTGTTGTGGTGATGAAACCTTTGGAGAGACCATTGGAGAAATGCTAGCCATGAAGATTGTCTGCAGGCGTAGGGTTCATCATCGACATCGAGTTAAATGCATCACGTCGGTAACTTGAAAGGCATTTTGATGATTGTGACCTATTTCACGAATTGGTACGCTCATCCACATCTAGCATCATAGGTTTTGGCATTTCCTCGGCAAAAACAACAACTCTTATTCATACAAAATAGCTCCACTGTCACGAGCTTGCATCGGCATCAGCTCTTGTCTCTGAAATATTCTGCATTTTGAGGGTGTTTTGGAGATGTGTAGTTCCTTGCAATGTGTCCTTCACCACCACAGTTGTAGCACTTGATTGGCTTTCCTTGTCCTTGATTTGCATTCCTACCAAGATTCTGATTAGCCACATACCCTCCACCTACTCCACCCTTTCCTTGTTCATCTTTGTCTCCGCCTTTGGTTGCACCATGATCTTACCATCTCGACAATAGCATGATTGTGTAGATTGGATGCCGTTCTGATCTCATTGTTAGTGTGTGGAGTGAGGTTAAGATTTTGCTTAACCATAAGAGCCAGTTGATTGATGAAATGTTCCATGACTGCATCAGCATCAGGTTACTTGAACCATGGATCGGGAATAAGCTTGTGGTTACCGTTACCCATTGGTATGACTTGAGAAGCTTTGGTGGTAATTCCTACATTTGTGTAGAATGATGTTGAATCATTTGATGAGCTTGCCTCTCCCTGATTAGACTTGAACTTTTCAAGAATCATTCGTTCAAACATAGCATGTCTCTCATTCAGAAGCAGGAACGCATACAATTGCTCATAGTTAGTCTTCCTCAAACCTTTAGTCAACTTGACTGAAGTGACAAATTTGTGCCATTCGGGATTCATGTTGTTCACAAACTTTGAATTTAGCTTAATATTTGGCATAGTCATTTTGATATTCCTCATGTCATTCACAAGCTTGTGGAACCTCATGTAATATTGGTGACACTTTCCCGCTGGTATCATCTTAAAGTGCTCAAAGTCATCATACAGTTGTGATTCTATGTCTTCTTTAGTTAATTCATGAGAGAGAAGCATTTTGACATTGTCCCAAAGCCTTGGCTTCGGTGTTGTGATTGATTAACTTGTAGATGTCTTTTGGAAGACCACGAAGTATAATGTTTGAAGCCACGATATCACATCATATCTCTTTTCTCCTTATCAGAGCTCATCATACGTCTTTGGCACGTCCAAACCTAAGATCACCGTTCCATCCGTAGTAGTTTCAAGTGTGTCTCTTGTAGTCTCAATCTGATAAGGTCCTTCATCAATTGATTTGAGAATGGTGACCCCATTTTCCTTTCCCAAATAGTACAACCTAATTCGTTGAGCCCATGAGTCATAGTCGGTTCATCAAGCATGGGTGGACGAGTATCGATCCAAATGCTTGAACGTCCTCAGCTACAGAAGAGATAATTGTAGGCACGTTGGTAGACATGATTACAAATTTCACGGGATTTTATAACTCTGTGATTAAACCGGGAAATAGATTCTTTCACGGGATTTTACTAAATCAAGAGAAAACCGTATCAGAAACAATAAGTAACCAAGTCGCTATAAACCTTGAAGACAAGTCGCTAAGTCACAAATTCGCTTTAGTGGACAAGTTGCTAGGCTCACAAGTTGCTTGAGTGACTACTCGCTAGAAGCACAAGTCACTAGTGATACAAGTCGCTAGACACAGGTCGCTAAAGTAACAACTCGCTAAGTTAGGCAAATTAAGCTAAAGAACAACTCGCTAGGTCGATGCAGACCACTACTTTGTACTATATGGCGCTTTGTCTCAAAGACAAGTCGCTAGAGCACAAGTCTTCCCACACAAAGTCAAGTCAAGATCGTAAAGACAAAGTCGCTACGCTGACAAGTCGCTAGCGAAAATGGTACGCCACTACTTTGTACTATTTGTCGCTTTGTCTCAAAAGACAAATTAAGCTAGTGCTCAAGTCGCTACCACAACAACGACAAATTTTGAATAATATAGATACAAGTCGTTACAAAGAACATTATTTCGAGACTCAAGTCGCTAGCTAGAAAAGTTCAAACACAACACTTTTCAATCCAAAACTAACCCAACCACAGTGATTCAAGCTTTCAAAATCAAAACCCAAGCACTTACAATGATTCTAAACACGAAAGTACAATCAAAATCCAAACTTTAACACTAGAAATGATCCAAATGATGCAAATACCACTAAACTTTTTCAAACCCAAAAACCATATAAAACCACTAGAAATCCAAGAACATGTAAGAGAGATGATCAAACCATGGCTCTTGATACCATTTGTAACATATTGGATTTCACAAACACATCAAACCATAATTACAAAGGGGGCGTACAATATAGGTTTTTAGAGAGAGAAAGTTAAGAGGTTTGGGAACTTAGTGAGAGAAATTAAAATCTTATTATGAGCTCCAACCCTCTACCTTGGGAGGTAGAGGGTATTTATAGTATCATACATAAATGCCACTACTGAGAACGTGGATGGATGTGCATCAGTGGGTAAAGACCCGTTCGTCCTCCACGGTGTTGCTTAACTAAATACTACCTAACATTAAATAACTAAGACTACGAGCTTTCTAACGATTACATATACTTGAGGTGACCGACACTTTAATAACTGGATTTACTAAATCCTAACAGGTATTGACATCGTTCTCTAGGGGAATAGGAATGCTAGTGATAAATTACTACGCTAAGGTTGGGGTTGAGGAAGATTATTGTTTATCTTTTTTTTATTTTTTAGAAAATGGAAAGGTACGAATCTCGGGGTATTGGATTTGGGGGGTGGTATTTCTACCAATTACTCTACTTATCTAATTATCTAAACTAAGGTGAGTGTGGTCTATGTCTATTGTTGTGTGCTTTTATGATGATTAAAAATGTGTTTACTTAGATGCTATTACTCCCTAGTTATCTCCTATTGATGGTTGAATTGTCACGTCCTTATTGTTAACGCGTTGTGTCTTCTAAGGTCGTAGGGTATGCGTTTCTCCCTAACTCTTTGAGTCTACCTTTAGGTTATTGCCTACGAAATCTCTAGGATTCATAAACTACCTCTAAGGTTTTCTTTGGATATTTAGACAACAATAACTCTAGGTGATTATAAACTAATGTTCAACAAAGATTACTCAAGCATTAAAAACACAACAAATGACCTATCGCAATACTAGGTCAATCACAATTAAGATAAGAGACAACCAATCAATATTCAATACCTAGGTTTCATAGATCTAAGCAAATACACAAGTAAATTAGCCGGACATGGAGAACATGCAAGCATACACACAAACAATTGAAGACATAATTGAATTAATGAAGTAAATCACTTATCTTGTTGTAAAATAGGGTATGGAACCCTAAGATACTGCCCAAGACAGCCTTGGTTCGGTTTAGGTTTTTACCACACAAAACTACCTCTCTAAAAACTAGAAATTCGAAGTCTATATATATTGTTACAATATGCGACGGCGTCACTCTTTAATTGTGACGCCGTCGGGTGCCTCATTATGTTTTCGTCTTGGCCACGTCAACTCGTGATGGCGTCATCTTATGCTCGTGGCGTTGCTTCAAACTCGGCCGCGTCGGGATCCAAATCTAGGTCGTCTGAGTTGTGACACCCTACTCTTTTAAACCTGATGCCGTCACTTGTAAATTAGCAATTTGCTTTCTAAGGTGTCTCAAGATGTGTCGCGACGGCATCACATTTAAGCAGTGACGTCGTCCCCTTCAGTTCCAGCAGCTTGAGTATCTCGATTCCTGACTTTGGCCATTTTCTTCATATATTCGCGCCTTTTCATCCGAATAAGTGTCATTCCAGCAATTTTCCTTCAAGAGACCTAAAAAGTAAAAAGGAACGAAATTAAGTAATAACGGATAAAAAAGTGATCAATTAAGGGCTTAAATGACCCCTCAAAAGTGTACCTTTTAAATTCTTATCAGGCATGCAATACAGGTCTGTTTATTTTCAAATATTTTTGAAGGTAAACCTCTTACAAGGTTGTTTTTAGCTAAAAGATTTATTACCTTAAAGTTCACATGACCTAGCCTTCTATGCCATAACATAGATTCATCCAAAGAAGCTGTAGCAACTAAACATGTAAGGTTGTCTTTGGGCACTATGTTTTTCATATTAACACTGTACAGATTGCTTTTCCTAGGAAACTTAAGTAGTACCTCATCATCACTAGGCAACTTAAAATTAGGAGATACAACCAAGCAATCAGTATCTGTGAATAGAACAAAATTCTTTTTGTCACACATTTGTGACACTAATGAGCAGTGTATTTGAGTTCTTTCACATAGTACACATCTTCAAAGTCCAAATTACGAGTCTTGATTATGCCTTTACCAGTAATTCTTCCACCAATTCCTCCTCCAAAAGAAACATATCCTCCATTCAAATCAGTGAAATCTGAAAGGTAAGATAGATTTCAAGTCATGTGCCGGAACACACGCGAATAGCCAAGATCATCATAATTGTTGGAATGTCCCTGCACATAAGATAAAGGAAATTAGTACCTTTTGGGGACCCAAACCATTACTGACTTGGATTTGCCTCGTGCATCAATGTAATCATATTTCTTGAGAGTAACTGATGCCTTTGTTGGGTTGAGTGGTCTTTCTCACCCAACAAGCTGAGGGCTTAATAGCATTGCCCTTGATTCCCTATGTAGCATTCACTTTAGAACCAGCAGGTTTCATTTTAGGCTTAAAAGTATTAACTTTTGGCCTATCAGTATTAAGTTGTGGCTCATAAGTATTAACCTTTTTCTTGTAAAACTTGATTTGTTCATCATAAGAGTTAAAGGTTTGTGCTAATTTAAAGGACCTTGGTGAAGTAGATGATGATTTTGAAAAAGTTTCTTTTAGGTCTTTCATCAAATACTCTGGGTTGTGGTCTAGTAGCATTAACTGGCCTTGCATTATTCAAAGATTTTATGCCAGTTTTAAGAAGAACTGCTCTAGGAGTCATGATGGGTTGAGGTCTCATAGGGTGTCTGCATTGAGCCTGCAGATGAGAGAAGCTACCACACACAAAGAAAGATTTATTATACATGACAAATTCATCTCCTAGTTGCTCAGATTTTAACTGGTTCCAGTTTCTCTTGTTACCTCTAGGACTAGATGTGACAAATTGTAATTTCAGGTCATTTATCAAACTTTGAAAATTTCACTATCCATCTCGGGAAATTGCTATTCACCAATTACTATTCATCATTTTTGAAGTCGGTTTGAGACTTTGAGAGGTTATTTTAAAGTTTTACTATTCATAAAATACTATTCATTCTCGGAGATACATGCTATTAATTTTTAATCAAACACAAATGCTTTGAACTGTATTTTATATCCAAATGCTTTATTGTCACTAAGTATTCTATTGCCATGTTTGAAGTCCCTACATCATGCACCATTAGTCACTTGCGAGTGAGCGCGAATATTGTGAATAGGCCAATTGGAATTAGCACACCCGTTCTTATTGACCCAGTTAGGGGAAATCGAACGCACTATATTCGAATCAAGAAGGTAGATTGGCATTTTCCACCTCTACGATGAAATGATTTTAGCAATTTCTATTGAGTGCGAGGTTTACGCTTTGGTTGTCATGAACTTAGTGAAATAAATCTTGTTTTGTTTTCAACGATGAGTGTGAACTAACGTAACTCACACTACGAATATTGTGTTCAAACAACTTAATTAAACCTATGGATTTCACTCAACCTTTGGGTTGACTGTTTTAAGCATGTTTTATCTCAGGTATTAGCATATCATCATGGCTTGCATGGAGTCACGTAGATGGTGCAGCGTCTCACATATATTTTTATGCACTTAACTATCGTTTGATTGTAACAAACTCATTTTAGTAATTTGGAAATCTTTTGGGACCTATATTTTGTAAACTCTGAATGTTTTATTATATCGAACGATGTGTTTTCAAAACGACACTTTAGGTTGTTCAATATAACTGTAATTGTGATGCTATGGCATTCATCCCTCAGGTATTCCATTTTGCTGCAAAACAGGTAATTTGGGGGTGACACTAGATGACCTGTTTCTATACATCTCAGCATATTTAACTGGCTTATTAAGAGGTTTATCAATTGGTCTTACTGGTTTAGTGGCCTGCACTTGCTTTAGTTTACTAGACTCTACACTAGCCTTTTTGTTTTCAAACACACACACTTCAGGTAAAGAGGTGTCACTGGCACTTTCAAAAGTCTCATCAGGCTTTTTAGCCTTGGTCTCAATAGTTTTACGCTCACGGTCAAATGTGGGTGCCTTAAACTCCTCTAAGCCAGTGTGTTCAAGGTCTATGCCAAGAGGTGCAGGAATACCTCTGAATGGTGGTGGGGTTGTCTTATAACCCATACCAGATTTGGCTTTGCCAACAAGAGCTTTTTCAAGATATTTGTCAATTCTATTAGAGTTATAATGTTGTGTATCTCTAAGAGTCTCAAAACTTAGCTCTATATTATCTTTAATTTTTGTGACTTTCTCTAATTCTTCTTTTAACACATTTATGGTGATGTCTTTAAAAGAGATTTCCCAATTAAGCACAGCAGTTGTTTCAGTAAACTTTGACTCATTTTCTTTATAGTGCACAATTTGTTTTTCTAAAACTGCTAAGCCTCTTTTATGATTTGCTAAGTTATAACTGGTTTTAGAAAGCTCTTGATTAATTTATCAAACTCAATTTTAAGAGACTCATATCTACTTAATGGAACACATGTATCTGAACAATTAAATGCCTCAGATACCAAAGCCATGTTGATTGGACTTTCTTCTTCATCAGCCATGAAGCTCCAATCATATCCAACACCATCAACAACCACCATTTCTTTTGAAGAAGAGTTTATGCGGCATCCTTGTATTCCTTTCTCATGGGCTTACGCATTCTCACGGCAAAATGCCCAAAGCTTGCCACGATTGTAGCATTCAACCTTTCCACTTGTCAAACCAGGTATCTCCATCATTGATCTTAATTAGCCTTCCAGTTTTCTTCATGAACCTTTTTGCCCTCATACTAATCAAAGCAATGTTCCATTTGATGTCCATCTCTTCCATGTCATCTTCATGGATTTGTCTCTGATCATCATGAGTGATCGGGATCTTTAACTGTTCTGTTTCAGAAGCATAGATTGTACCTTCATTGATGCCATTTAGGTGGTTCTTGAGCCATTAGTGGTATTAACATTAGTACTAGGAGTACTAACATCAAAAGCTGTCCTTATCATTGTTAGTGAGGGGTGAGCACAAAGGCTGTTTTGTGACCAACTGGAAAATCTGGTGCTTTTCTTTTCATGTCTTGTTCAATCACCTTAAAGCTATTGAGCAGTTGTCCAACTTCATGGTTTCAAATTCGGTTTGTTCTTCTATATGATGACATGAGTGTGTCCCATTTTGGTGATGGAAGACTTCTAAAACACGAGGTTGACATCTTCCTTAGAAAGGTCCACATCAATCTTGCCAGTTGACTAACAAATTTTGAAGCCTATTGTAAAGGCGAGTCAGATGGACTCATTGCACCGGCTGATGAAGTTTTCAAATTCTTGCTTTAAAGAGTCTTCGAGTTTTCTTGGTGACAGAGTCCCCACCAAATCTGGTCTCAATGGCTTTGAACAAAGTCTAAGCATCTTTGTGTTTGTTGAAGGTGAGTTGATGATCATCAGATATTGCCATGAGTAAAGACTTGACCTGAGATCATTGCCTCTTAGTGCCATTTCTTCATTGGTGATAGGATCACCTTTGTCTTTAGTAACAACACTTACTACCAACTTCTTGGTGACAATGGATTTGTAAGATTCCCCATTGATCACAATGTTCCACGGACTTAAAATCAAGTACCAAGAAGTCTTTGCTCTATCGCATTCTCGAGTTCATATTCATTTGAGCAACTTAGGGAACTCATTAATTGACATTGGATTTGTTGAGTCGAAATCCATTTCTTCAAATTTGTCACACTCTTCACAAAACAAAGCTTGAGGACACAAGCTCAGATACCACTTGTGAAGTCCCAAACCTTGGATCTAGAACACTTAGCTTGTAAACGTGTTATGTTAGGAATTAGAAATTCCCGGTATTAAAGAGTCGGTCACCTCAAGTATATGTAATCGTTAGAATGCTCGTAGTCATAGTTATATTTAGTTAAGTAGTATTTAGTTAAGTAACAGTGGAGGGCTGAACGGTCTTTACCCACTGTATGCGATCCACTGACGTTGTGTGGCGATTTATGTAAGACTATAAATACTCTCTACCTTCCCAGGTAGAGAGTTGGAGCTCATAATAATATCTTTCACTTTCTCTCACTAAGTTCCCTAAACCTCTAACTTTCTCTCTAGAATTCCACTTTATACTGCCACTTGTGTTAATGTTTTGATGTGTTTGTGAAATCCAATATCCAACAATTGGTATCAAGAGCCATGGTTAGATCATATCTTGCACATCTTTGGATTTCTAGTGGTTTTAGGTGGTTTTTGAGTTTGAAAAAGTTTAGTGGTTTTGCATCATTTGGTTGATTTCTTGTGTTAAAGTTTGGATTTTGTTAGTACTTTTATGTTTAGAATCATCACAAGTGTGTAGGTATTCATTTGGTAAGAATCTTCTTGAATCATCTTGGTTGGGTTGTTTTGGATTGAAAAGTGATGTTTATGTGGTTTTTCTTGCTAGCGACTTAACTCACGGTTACTTTCTTAGTAGCGACTTGCTTTACAAATTTGTAGCGAGTTACAGTTTTAGACCTAGCGACTTAGACCTAGCGATTTGATTACAAGTAGTGGACTCTCCACTACGGTTAGCTTGACTTAGTGGTAGCGACTTGGTTACGTAGCGAGTTGCTCTTTAGCGACTTGTATCTTTAGCGACTTGAGTAGCGAATTGCTTTGCCAAAACTTTGCTAGCGACTTGAGGCTTAGCGAGTTACTACTTAGCGACTTGCATTTGTCTAGCGACTTGGGACTCTAGCGACTTGGTGGTATAGTGAATTAAGTGTTAGCGACTTGGTGCATTATCTTCTAGCGACTTGGGTGATTGTTTACGGTTTTCTCTTGATTTAGTAAAATCCCGTGAAAGAATCTATTTCTCGTTTTAATCATAGAGTTATAAAATCCCGTATTATCTGTAACATGTCTACCCGTTCCTACTATCATCTCCCCTTTATTTGAGAGGATGTTCAAGCGGTAGGGTCGGATACTCGTCCACCCATGCTTGACAGACTACGATTCTTGGGCTCAACGAATCAGTT
This sequence comes from Chrysanthemum makinoi, assembly GCA_910596185.1. Lineage (NCBI taxonomy): Eukaryota > Viridiplantae > Streptophyta > Magnoliopsida > Asterales > Asteraceae > Chrysanthemum > Chrysanthemum makinoi. The sequence goes on along the minus strand of OU343220.1, from coordinate 325,764,371 downwards.
ATGCTGCCTTGGAAAGGAATATGGTGTCAACATTCTCAAATCCATTGATGAAGGACCATATCGAGTTGAGGCGACTAGAGACATACTTGATACTAATGAAGATGGTACTCTGTTTCACGGAATGGACCGGACCTAAAATGTATGATGAGCTTGATGATAAGGAGAAAAAGAGATTCGATGCTGATATCGGGGCTTCAAACATTGTTCTTCAAGGTCTTCCTAAAGACATCTACAAGCTGATCAATCATAACAGATGCAAAGGCGGTTTGGGATAATGTTAAGATGCTTCTCTCGGTTGAATTAACTATGGAAGACCGAGAATCCCAACTCTATGACGAATTTGAACACTTCAAGATGAAACCGGATGAGAATGTCTATGAGTACTATGTGAGATTTCATAAGTTAGTGAATGACATGGAACATCGGAATGACTATGCCTAACATTCAGTTGAACTCAAAATTTGTGAACAACATGAATCCTGAATGGCACAAGTTTGTCACCTTTGTGAAGCTCACTAAAGGATTGAAGAATACAAACTATGAGCAACTCTATGCCTTCCTCCTTGAGAATGAGAGACATGCTATGTTTGAAAATTGATTCTCAATCGGGTTCAAAACCAACCGAGGGAGAGACAAGCTCGTCTAATGACTCAGCGCCTACTACTCAAACATCGGAATAACAACCAAAGCATCACAAGTCATACCCTTGGGTAATGGTAATCACAAACTCATTCATGATCCTATGTTCAAACAAGGTCGATGCGTGGGTAACTTCATTAATCAACTATTAAAAGCTCTTACGATTAGTCAAAACATGAATTCTCTCCCACAAACCAACAACAACCTCGAGCGACATCTAACCCACACAATCAAGCCCTTGTTAAAGATGGAAGGATATTGGTGCAACGGTTGGAAAGACGGTATGATCGGGGAAGAGGTGGAGTTGGTAGAGGTTATGTTGGCAACCAGAATCGAGGAAGGAATGGTAACCAAGGTCAAGCTAAGCCAATCAAATGTTATAAGTGTGGTGGTGAGGGACACATTGCAAGGCGCACATCTCCAAAGCGTCCACGAGAATCTGATTACCGAGAGATAAGATCTTTCTTGGTACAAGCTCGGGACAATGGTGCTTTGCTTTGGATGAAGAGGAATTGTTTGTTTCGTGAGGGCAATGCCAAGACCTATGATGCGAGATGTGGATGGCGACCTATTCGGAGATAGGTCACAATCATCGAATGCCTTTCAAGTCGTGATTGTGATGCATACGACTCTGATGTGGATGATGGACCTAATGCACACACAATTTTTATGGCTAGCATTTCTCCAATGGTTTCTCCCAAGGTCTCTTCTTCACCACTATTTGGCCCATCCAAGACAAACTCATCAGGAGGTATTAAAACTATCGATAATCTTGATGTGCAAAAGATGCATGACAAAGTACAATCAACTGAAACTATTGAATCAAATGTTGAAAATATGGGTAATATCGATATTATCCCATATGATCAATACGTGAAACAAAGTGAAAGTGAAGGTGTACCAAGTGATGCATCTTCTGCAGACAACAATGACTATGTTTTTGATGAATACCTTGCATGTGCCCTGATGATTACTGTATTTACGAACTAAATGCCTATAAAGAACGTGTTGCTATTTATGCACAACGTGCTAAATTTGAGTTGACCACTCGTGGCGAGGAAATGGATGACCAAGTCGTCACGGTCATTAGAAAAGTAATTTTAGAAGAAGTATTGAAACAAGAATTAAATTCCTTGCAAGAAAAACTTTCTAAAACCGCTAAGCAAAAACAAGAACTTCAAGAAAATGTGAAAATGCTTAAGCAAGAATTTAATGCAAAGGAATCAAAACTCTTGAGAGATTTTTCTAATCGGAAAACTTTGAAAAACAAACTTGAAAACAAGTTGTACATACAAGGAAACACCATTAATTTCTCATGGTCACTAAGCATAGAGTGTTAAGCGACAAACATAGTGTTCCCATTATAGATAAACCCAACCACGAGTGTCGGAAGATAGCAAAAAGCAGCTCAAAGTGTGATCTATGATGGCAATGAGATACTTAAACCTAGACAGAAACCTAGTTGCGTTGAGTGCACTGAGGAAGATAAGAAATCAGATGAAGTCACTAGGGAAAGGATGAACAAAAATTAGATGATCCTAAATGCAAAGAAAAAAAATAATTATCACTCCCCATGACTACAAAAGGAAAACTGGATTTCCTTGAACATGTTTAAGCCTCAGACATTGTTGACTCAGAACAAGTTTTACGGAAAAGGATTTAGATAAGCGAAAGTGAAAATATTGTTGAAACAAACCCTCCCTATGGAAAATGCCTACAGCGTGTGTATCCTCCTCCTAATACACCATTGCATCTTGTTCCTAGAACAATTGCCACTAAAAGCAAGACCTTAATTAGCCAATATGTTATATTTCAACTATTTGTTGATTTTGAGAAAACTTGCAAGAAAAGGATCACACCACTGGTATAACGGAAGGAGAAAGGGGTTTTGAGCAAATGAAAGAATGTTATTTAAGTGAGGTCATGCCTTTCTTTAAACTTCTGAAAGATCACTTTGAGAGTCTTAAAAGGGGATAGAACGATATCAAGGGGAATGGAAAAGGAATTTGATGCAATGGTAGTTGAAGTTAGTGATTATGGGCGTGCACTAAAATATAATGAGATTGAGAGGAAGAACTTGCATACCTTAAATGAGACTCTTATCTGATGTGTTGCTCAAGATATATTTTTCACTGCTTCAAATTACTCTATTAATGCTTCCAAATTTCATGAACTATCTGTGGCCTGAAAGTCTCCCATGATCGTGTCATTGAGCTTGAAAAAACTAATTCTAAACTAAGCGAGAAAATTGAGGCTGGATGATCCACGACAATTTGGTTATACATTTTTCTAAACTGGAAGTTGAGCATTTTAATTTACAACTAAAATATCAACATCTTAAAGAAAATGTTAAAACTTCAAATATCAAGACATCGTCGGATGCTCGAGTTTGATCAGCGATTTTCAAATTAACAAGCGTGATGAAACGATTCAAGCTCGGTTGCAACACGATCGAGAAAGTTGAAAGCCTAAATCTCTCAATTAAAGGGTCAAACGAACAATATGGCAGGCTCCCAAATCCCTCCTCCTTTAGATTCTCGGAATTCTCAAACTTTTCATCTTCAAAACTTAGTTGATGCCTTACAAAAGGAAAAGGAGAGTTTTCTAGAAGAAAATGAAAAAGTTAAGCGACATTTTAAAGAGTTATATGATTCAATAAAAGTCACCCGTGACCAAAACAACGAAAAATAACGTCTTTACAAAAGGAAATTGAGAATCTGAGAAGTCGGGGAAATGGGAAGCGCCACTTGTTTTCAATAAGAATGTTGTCTCAAAGTCACCCTTAGTATCGCAAATACAACATGGCGATTAAATATATTCCTCCTCATCTTAGGAATAATGAACATGCTTTTCATGAATCCTGTGCTCACCTTAAGGATAGTCTAGAATGTCTCCGTGAGATTGTCGAAGAGATTTCATTAACAAACCTATTGATAGTGAAATTAGGTTTGCTTGCCTCCAGGCCAAACGATCTCAAGAGTTGCTAGAATGTGTAATTGCCACATGTCCCAAATCCTTAACCTTAGGTGCAAAAGGCAAAGCTGTGATGCCTTGTTCTATGCCTAGTGCCAAGCGAGAATCCGTTCTATGCGAGTCTTAAGAAACACACTAATGTGCCTTCAAGTAGTTGATTCGGATATGTTAGTGCTAAGAAAGTGAACTTTAGTGTGCCTGCAAAAAGCTCAAATCAGTCTTAAAGTATACACTAATGTGCCTTCTAGTACTTCAGATCCTTGCACATCAAGTTAGGAATGCAAAAATTAGATCAACCAACTAATGTTCCCATTCCCTCTCTGGAGTAATCGGTGACTTTAAAGCGGCGGTCAAAGTCTCAAGACAATACAAGGAAAGATAGGACCTTGCAAGCTAAGAATGTGCATTGGAAGAGAGTAGAAGACCAATCTAGGAACTTTAAGCTTGAGTTGAATAAAGCGAATCGTGTTGATTCTAGTATTAGCCTTAGAAGCGTCTTGTAATAATTCGATTCGATACTATTTGCAAACCTTGTAATGTATGCCTTGAATTACATTGCTAATCATGAATGTGGTGTGAATGCTTTGTCTAATCTTTGTCAAATGCCGATTAAAATTGTTAATAATCGTGCAAATAAGGCAAAAGGCAAAAGCGAAGATTGTTAGAAGCAGTTGGAAACCCACGGGAAGAACTTTTATAAAGATAGGTTATTATTGGATACCTTTTGGCCATAAGAATAATCAGTTTTGTTCTCAAACTGCTAAGATTATGCCCACTAGAAAATGGATGCCTCCTGGTAGAACTATTCCCTTAAGAAGTAAACATACTTTGAATAGGTCAAATCTGACACCAACATTGCATCTATTCCCAATGATTCCATTGCTTCTACTTACGATATGGATGTTTCGTTTCGATGTGGGTGTTCCAATTCTTTATTACTAACCAAGTGGAACCCATTCTTGCATGGGGATCCCAATTATCGATTATCCATTCTTGTGCGTGTTCAACTGAGATCATTCAAATCGTTTTGTGGTACACGGACTCGAGTTTTCCCAAGCATATATGGCGGGACCGGTCGCGGCTCATGAACTTCGTGAGCAAATTCATCGGGACTGTTAGATTAGGTAATGATCATTTCGGTGCAATTAAGGGTTATGGTGATTATGTTGTTGGTGATAGTGTTATCTCTAGAGTATACTATGTGGAAGGTTTGGGTCATAATCGTTCTCTGTTGGTCAATTACGTGATTCGATCTAGAAGTAGCCTTGAGAAAACATACTGCTTTGTTAGAGATCTTAATGGCAAGGAATTAAAAGGGAACTTCGTGGTTCAAATCTATACACCATCTCTATTGAAGATATGATGAAGTCTTCTCCAATTTGCTTGCTGTTAAAGGCTTCTAAAACAAAGTCATGGTTATGGCATCGACGTCTCAATCACTTGAACCTCGGCACCATCAATGATCTCTCCAGAAAGGACTTAGTTGTAGGTTTACCTCGACTAAAGTATGAAAAGGATCATCTTTGTTCGGCATGTCAATTGGGAAAAAGCAAGAAGTATGCCCATAAACCCAAACCTACTAACTCATTCAGAAGTTCTTCATACAATTCATATGGATTTATGTGGACCAATGAGAGTCGAAATATCTTTGGGAAGAAATATGTGTTAGTTATAGTTGATGATTACTCTAGATTCACAGGTCAAGTTCTTAAGGACAAAGGATGAAACTCACGATATCATCATCAAACTTATCAACAGTGCGAGTTCGACTTAACAAAACCGTCGAAATTATCCGGACGGACAATGGGCCGAGTTTGTTAACAAACAACTTAGTGAATTCTATGAAAGCATTGGAATCGACCATCAAAGTGTTCCACGAACTCCTCACGAGCGGTGTAGTTGAAAGGCGTGAACTCTTGTAGAAGCGCTCGAACAATCTTTGATTTACTCAAAAGTTCAATGTTTCTACGGGGTGAAGGCTATTGCCGCATGCTACACACAAAAGTTCCCGATTCACCTTGTTCATGGAAAGACACCATATGAACTTGTCCACAGCAGAAAACCTAATCTCTCTTTCCTTCGTGTGTTTGGTGCATTGTGTTATCCAACTAATGAGGGTCAAGACTTAGGAAACTTAGGGCTAAAGTCGACATTGGAGTATTTGTAGGATATGCACCAAACAAAAGGGATACGAATCTATAACAAAAGAACCGAAATATCGGAAACCATTCCGTTACGTTGGGTGACGGTCAAATGGCTCTGGACACTCCGGCTCGGGACCGCACTTCAAAACGATCCCATTGGTTCATCCCTTGTTCCAAACTCTTCTCAAGAAACTCCATATGTACCTCCATCCGAAGATGATTTAAAGAAATTGTTTGATCCTATGTTTGATGAGCGTATGATTCAATTACTGAGGTGTTGATCCACACAAGAGGATACTCATATTCACGTGAATGAAGTCAATCCTTGATCTCAATATCTTTAAGTCAAACACATCTGCGATCCTTGATCTCATCAACAAATCATCATTCTTCAAATGTACATCATGGAACTGTTTACGGCATCAATGATGAAGTTAATCCCTTTGCTACTCCCGAAGATTCTCCATTTGAAAACATATTTGCTCGAATCATCATGAGAACCATCTTCTTGAGACATCGACTCGGCTAGGTCCCTCAACAAGCGCCCACATGAACACCTTGAAAATGGACTCCGATATCATCCATTAGACAACATCATTGGTAATCCCTCTCGTCTGTATCAACAAACAACAACTTGCCAGCGATGCCTTATGGTGATTCTTCAACTCCGTACTATCTAAGATCGAACCAAAAGATGTTAAAACCGCCATGAATGAAGATAGGTGGTTCAATGCCATGCAAGATGAAATTCATGAGTTTGATCGACTTGATGTATGGGAGAGTAGTCAGGCATGCTATGATTATTGCTATAAATGGATCTTCAAAGTGAAACTTGATGAGCATGGTGATGTGTTGAAGAACAAGGCTCGATTAGTTGCTAAAGGATACCGTCAAGAGGAGGGTATTGACTTTGAAGAATCTTTTGCTCCGGTTGCTCGAATCGAGGCAATGAGAATCTTTATCTTTAAGTAAGAACATGGTAGTCTATCAGATGGATGTAAGCGGCATTTACGAGCGGAGATCTTAAAGAAGTCGTCATCGGCCAACTGAAGGATTTGTGAATCAAGAGCATCCTCCACGTTTATCGTCGAAGAATCTTCGGTTTAAAGCAAGCTCGAAGGGCATGGTATGATACCTTTGTCAAAGTTTCTTCTATCACGGATTTAGCAAAGGGCGATTGATCCTACATTGTTCACTTGGAAGTCAGGCAAACATTTAACTCATGTTCAAATTTATGTTGATGATATTATTTTTGCCTCGGCCGACCAATGGAATGTGATCGTCTTTCAAATGAAATGAGTTCAAAGTTTCAAATGTCAATGATGGGACAAATGTCATTTTCTTGGGATTACAAATTTCACAAAGTCCCGGAGGCATTTTCATAAATCAATCTAAATATGCAGCAGAGATTTTAAAGAAATTTGGATTTGATTCAAGTGACCCTGTTGACACCCCATGATTGATCGAACCAAACTAGATGAGGACCACTCAAGGATCATGATTGACCAAACGAAATATCGTAGTATGATTGGATCCACGATGTACCTCACGGCTAGTAGACGGACATCTTGTTCGTTTTGCATGTGTGCTAGATACGAGGCTAAGCCTACTAAAAGCACAAGCGATTAAGCGGGTCTTTGGTATCTCCAAGGAACCATCAATATGGGTCTTTGGTACCCGAGGACACCGTATGTCATAAACCTATCTGATCTTGATCATGCGAGGTTGTCAAGATACTCGTCGAAGTACATCGGAGGTGCTGGTTTTTGGGTGATAAGCTTGTGAGCTAGTCATCAAAGAAGCAAATGAGTACTTCTATTTCCTCTAGGTTGCGAATACATAGCCATGTCATCTTGTTGTGCTCAAATCTTATGGATGAGATCTCAATTATCGACTATGGCTTTATTCAACAAATCCCTCTGCGTGATAAATAAAATTGCTATTGCTCTCTCTGCAACAATGTTCAACACTCAAGAGCAAAGCATATGACATTCGACATCATTTCATCGAGGGAACAAGTGAAAAAGGTGTGGTGGAACTTATTTTGTGAATATCAGATTCGGAAAGACACGATCTTCACCAAAGCTCTTCCAGAAGTTTTGAGTTTATTCTTCCGACTTGGCAGAAAAGCCTTCAACCGAGAAACACTCAAGCGTCGGAGGGAGGCGAGGAGTAAAGGTCTATCCTTCATCTATCTCTTGTATATATCTAAAAACAAAATACAAAATAAAACTCTAAAAAAATCTTAGAAAATTATAAAATTTCAAAATCCATAAAATTGAAAAAATCTTCAAAAATATTGTCTTTTTGTCATGCGTTTTCTCGGTTCGATAATATCTACGGTCTTTGTGCGTCATTCAAAGAAATGAGGGACTTTAGATGTTGGATTTCAACAAAAAAATCAAAAAAATCAAAAAAAATCAAAAAGAAAAGATATTTTGGGAGAAAAGAAATGGTTTATTGTCATTTTGAAGGCAATAGCGGTTTTAAAAAGAAAGAGCCATGTTTTATCATGATTTCAAATTCCATGCATGATTCTATAAACATATCTGGAAACTAAATGCTTTGAAAAATAACTGGTCTCTATTTTGATAATCAGGACTTATTGTCAAAATCTTTATCTCTCAATCAACAACTTGTGTCATTGATTGAGGGGAGAATGATTTCAATTAAATTAAAAGTTATTTGGCAAAATTGTTTTCAAAGATGTTTTATCAATGGAGTTTAAAGTCTTAAATCCGATCCGTCATGATTAAAGCGCTTTCATAATCAAGTCACAATTCTCCTTAAAAGCTTTCAAAATCAATTTAAATCTATAAGAGATCACAAATCTCAAATGATTTGATAATTGTGTCGGGGAGAAATGTGTGATTTTGGGTGGATTATTGGTAAATGGTTTTATAGGGCGTACATGCTATCCTTCTCACGTAATAGCGATTTCAATTTTCCAATGCACATGTTGAGGGGGCATCTATCTTAAAACAATGACTTGAAGCGTGATCATTATCTCAATGCTGGGGTTCCCTCTAGTATGTAAAAAAACTCTTTCAAATCTCGAGGCACATATTGAGAACAAAATCAAAAACCTCATCCTTCCCCAAAATGCTTTATCTACTTGATGTGATTAGGGAAGTGATGTTGATATCTTTTAGAAAATGGTAATCAAAGAAGTTAATTCTTTCCTCTTGCCTGGTGTGGAAAACTATTTCAAAATTGATCACATGTTGAGGGAGTTCTTCCTCTAAAATATCAAAAACAATTCAGGTACAAAATGCTTTGATAAATATCATAAGTATCTGGATTGATTTTCAAATGGTTTTCAATTGGTTCCTATGGATGGTAAAAGGCCAGAATAACTTTCCATTATGTATGGTGATATAAGGACGATAAGGTTAGGTATGTGTTCCCATGATCCGCGGGAGGAGGGATCTACGAGGGACTATCCACTAGTTAGTGTAGAGTTCTTAGGTATGATGATAAAATGGAAAAATGAGATATGGGAAGAGTCTTGGACTAAAGGCCGAGCTAGTAATAAACCCAACAAGGTTCTAGCTATGAAGTCTCGGTAAGCAGGGAAAGAATTAAAAAGAATTGAATGAAAAAGGGTGAAAACAAATAGCCCATCCATTTCAACCTTAGGGAAACGGGTTCAATTCATATACTCTGATGGTAACATCGGTATTGAAGACAAGGCGTCATGGACGATGGCCTTGCTGCACTTCAACTTCCCAAACCACTCAAATTCCTCTTAAAAGGACTTGTTTCATTCTCCGAGGAGACATTACATCTATCGACTTTCTCTTGAGATTGTTGATATTGAAGGAGGAGACCCTCTCCTCTAGTCTCATAGGGATCAAATATGCACAAAATGAGTCTAGTGCCACGAGATCATCAATAAATCTCATTAGGACACTTTCAATGAGAGACTCATTTCACACAATGTGGAAAGAGATTATATCTTGAGTCCGCATTATCCTTGTGGTATTGCGGGCATCCGAGTGATGTGTTTACATATTCACGTGAAGATGGAAAGCCTTACGAACCAACATCTAACAAGCTCCTGGTAGGTGGCATGTGAGATCTATTATATAGATCAACCATGTGCGAGCGAGGTGGCGGATTCAATCTTTTGAATCAATGGTTCAGTTATGGATTATGGATACCTTTGAAAAGGTCTTTGTGCTTTAAAACTCTTTTCATTAGCATATGCGACCGTGTACTAATTATTTCAAATCAAAAGGTGTTTTATGATTGATAATTGATTTTCATTAAAACCTCCGTTATATGCAAAACAATTTCTATTGAGCAATACCGATTGTTTTTCAAATTTCTTTTCATCAATCGGTGGGCGTAAATTATTTGGTTCACTCACTCCGTGTTGTCTTCTTTGAGGCGTTCGGTTTGAAACGGCTAAACGGTGCGAACCCATCAAGGAAATTCTTGAATTATACGATCCACGAGCGATACTTATCTTGATCAGGAGATGGGCGTGTACCTCAATAGAAAGACACTTTACGTCTGGCTTTAATGCTAACTGTCATGCAGGTACACCCCGGCGTTTCTGTCGAGAATGAAGCGGTCAATCCATAGCCGCATGCTCAACTAACACATTCATCTCAAAAGAAATCATGATTAGTGCATCAATGACTCGACTCCATGCTTACGCTCTGCTGCCAATATCATGAATCAACGAATGCTTCGCTACTCGATGAGAATATCATGATCGAATGTGAGCATGTCGGTTCGAATGTCACAACATCACATAATACCAACACCACAATGGATGTATCGAGATTTTTGTAAATTGATCTCAAAAGTTGGCTCAACATTATTATCCGTGGATGTTAAAGACCTCCACTTGGATTAACCAAACATGCAATAGTGGAATCAATGACTCTGAGCCGGACAAAAATACTACATCAAGAATGCAAGATCAATTGTTAATGTAATATCTCATTGTATTCAATGTCATTTTAGTATATGTTTGGGGTGACCTCTTAGGAATTGTTAGGAATTAGAAATTCCGGTATTAAAGTCGGTCACCTCAAGTATATGTAATCTTTCGTGAGTAAGTTGTAGGTTAGTAGTATTTAGTTTAAGTAACACGTGGAGGGGAGACCTTTTCACGATCCACGGACCCGTTGTGTGGCGATTTATGTAAGACTATAAATACTCTCTACCTCCCAAGGTAGAGAGAGAGAGCTCATAATAATATCTTTCACTTTCTCTCACACTAAACCTCTATTTCTCTCTCTAGAATACCACTTATACGCCCACTTGTGTTAATGGTTTGATGTGTTTGTGAAATCCAATATCAACGATGTTAGTTGCCATGGATTTCAAAACAACAATGAGAAACTTTGTTTGTGGATACAAGTAGCATTTATCCGGAATGTACTAGAGATTCTGAAACAATGTAACACTGCGGAAATAATATTATTAAATAACAATATAGGTACCCTCCTAGTATGGTTTTACAACCTTTAAGCTTTTTAAGGCAGCTGAGTATTGGTATATGCTTAACCTGGATAGACTTTTTTATACACTAAGATCCCTTCTGAGATAACTAGCATGAAATTAAATATCATATCTTCTATTGGAATAGAAGATATCTTTTTACTAACCTACTTCACTAACATAGATCGATGCAAACTCTAACACGATCGTTGCCTAACATTCCACTATCGATTACTAACTAGTTAATACTTATCAAATAATACTGATACTAGCACACTACTATAAGTATTAACTCCTAAAATCGAATTTCCCAACAACACGTGTCACCATAAGAGGGTGTTTTTTGAGTAGCACGTGTGAGTTTGAAAATGATAATGCGTCATTGTTCAGTTTGGTAAATTGAAGAAATTTTTTCCGTTCTCGTACAACTATTATGGTATTGGAACATGATTGGAGACGTAACATATGTGCCAATTTAGGCCCAAACATATGTGGCATGATCCTGATGGTTTATAAAAAAGTGAGTCCCTTAGGTACAAAATCATTAAGATGATGCCACACAAGTTTAGGCACATCTTTAGCCATATATTAGGGTGCGTTTGGTATGCAAAAATCGGAATGAATGAATGTTTTGATTCCAAATATAGTTGTTTGTTTAAGATGTAAATCTATCAAATATTGGAATGAATGTTAGATATGTTCCATATTTCATATACCATGAAATGGTAAGGTGAGAGGCCCACCACTACTATCAAACTTATACCCATTGTGATTAATGTGTAGCATAAGCACCCATAGTTTACTTTTGCTAATTTGTTTAATCAAACATAAGTCATGAAAGGTACGTTATTGCAAAGCTTGTAAGAAGGTAGAGTGTAAATGGCCAAAATTGATGTCAAAAGTACAGGTAGAAATTGAGTCCCATCCAAAATTTAATATGCCATACCAACCGAGAAATTAATATCTAGTTTGCATCCCAACAACCATCAAATATACAGCTTTTAAAAGAGCTAAAAATTGAACAATTTAAACAACTTTAATTAGTAAGGCCCTTAGTAGCTGTTGATGATCACTAAATATGTGATCACCATAGCAAACAAAGTCTTAACAATAATGAACCAAACAAAATGGTATAACCAAGAGTGACAACTTAATTGAATAAACATTAAACGGAGCATAAACATGAAACTTCTAAACGGATCAACATAAATGAAAATATCATAATGTGTTTCAATGCATGGATTTAATCCTTTTTGATCTTTTGGCCAAGAAACTTCCTTGGTCGCATGGTTACAATTTCTTTATCAAGTTTCTTCGTTGAATACATCCTGTGACGGCTAATTGCCATACCTTTCAATACTAGTGAAGGAATCCCATTGTCATCTGTAAAAGAAGCAAAACCTCGGTTAGTTTATGTTTTCTTTTTCACCACTTATGTTGTTTAGAGTATTACATTTTTTTTACCCATTTGGCTACTATTGTAGCTATTTTTTTTACCTATTTTGTCGTTTCATTCCAAGTTCTTTTTATTTATTTATTTATAAAAAAGAAATGCTAAACATGCTTATTCTTATAAAAGGATAAAACATAATCCAAATCTATGGTTGTCTTTCCTTATCATTTAAAGTTCACCTAAAAGCATTTGTTGGTGTGTTAATATATGGTGTTGCATTCAATCATTAACTAAAGCATGTTATATTGTCTCTAGATTATACATGGCAATTCACCAAGCAAGAGATACAGACGTTATTAAGAATTGTTAATATAGCATTTCTATATCGCTTCCAAAAATTTTCGTCGTCCAAGGTGGTTCCCGGGAACCACTTGATAATACATGGATTCGCCTCTGATGTGAACCACCTTGCTTGAGGCCAAGACTTGAAATTTGTAGTTGTTTCATGTCGTTGCTGATATTCCTGCCGGCAAAGAGGATGTCAATGGTGTAACATCTTAAAGTGGATGATGAAGATTAGATGACCATTAGAAAGAGATATAAAGAATATTAAATGAATAGTTTTAAAAGTTTTTATGTTGCAGGCTTTTTGGTTTCACCCAATTACACGTTTTCTTTTGCTTTTACAATTTTCAATACAAAATTTATCTTTTCCATTTGTTATTCAATTTTGGGCTATACTTGATTAATGTATTAAACGTTAACCAAAACAAAACGGTTGGTATGTATCAAACTTTTTAAATATGTATGTTTATGTTTTGTATTTGCGAATTTTTGGTAAACTGAACATGACCCGACCCGTTAATCACTAGATCTCGAAAAAATTATCATAGGTAAATCTATTTGCTCGGTTTCAATAAAACTATCAATAAATATCAGCAAATAAGGAAAATACAAAATGTGACGCAACCTTATGCATCAAAATCTTTCAAATATTTTACCATCTTTCACATAGTACTATACTACCATAGCACGATACAATATAGCTTAAAGGCGGCTTCCTACCAAGGTATCTTAAATGTTTTGACCACATTTCCTTATATATATACTAGGAGCTCTTATATATCACAGAGGCGAATATGAGATACTACTACCAAGGTATCTTACAAGTTTTGGTATGTAAGGCATCAATAAAAACCCAAAACTTACCGATCTCCCACAAAAACAACCCGATATCATAAGTAAATGATCAGTACTTTTCTAAACAACCCCAACCGGTTGAGATCAAATTCACCACATTAAATCTCAACCGTTGATTCATTTCATTTTTGACTATAAATTACCTCCAAAAGTTTCACTCATTCATTCTCACACACTCTTTCTGGCTATGAACATTGTCTCACACATTCACCTCAAATACCCAAGATCATCATCTATTATTTCTTCAGCTTTTGTTATTTGAGGCACATACAAAAAATGTTTTCTCTTTTTGTTGGATGGATAGGTGCTCTCGGAATATTTGGTTTTAAAATGTGATGAATATTGGACCAAAATAAAATCAGTGTCTTCTAAAATTTATATGGCACTTTGTTAATCTGTTAGTCAAAGAAGCGTTTTAAAGTTTTGAAATGTAACACCCTAGGCAAAGAGGGTGATTGTAACACCTTAGAAAATCCGGCATCGCGGAGGCACGGAAGAAGATCTTGGTTTATAATAACATCCGCCGTATGAGGCCTTAGCGTTTTATGGTCTACTATGAGTAGGGGTTCTCAAAGGAACTAAGCGGTTAAGCGTGC